>JACJUY010001942.1:39275-107833 GCA_014220935.1 Platorchestia sp. MABIK
ACTGTACATGGCAACAAAGTGGAAGCGTTCTTCAAGTACGGATGACCTGTATCGAGTTCATATCAAATTCTAAATTTTCACTAACATCGGGGAAATGAGGCAATTCAGCATTTGATGAAGGATGAACCATTGATTTCAAGGAATTGGAAAGTTAACTCGGGATATCTATACAGCAACCGGTTCAAATTTTAAAAGGATGAAAAGAATAATAGCACACTTGAAACAAGACTGCGATCACAGTTCATCAAGAAGAAATAGGGGAAGGCCTAACATTCTGGTAACAGGGACAGACGCTGCATGAAGAGATTAGGGAATAAAAGTCTGAGTGTTCATCTGATTGGGGAATGATAACTGGCGAGTTCATTGAAGCCCCCCCAAAAATTGTCGAAGGATTGTACTTTGAGAACTAAAACTAATGAACTAGAGCATGTGCAAGTTCACCAAGAAGCCATTAGCGCTAGCAGCAAATTAGAAAAAATGTGTTATTTGTTCAAGAACACTGAGACTGGATTTTTGAAGACTGTCAGCAAGTGATACGGCCCGATGAGCCCAAATTCACCCTCTCTGTACTATCGGAGTGTTAAGGTGTAAAGACGGTCACATGAAACTAGGGATTCATTTTGCAGCATCCCAACTTTTCAAGCATCTGGAGATAGTGTAATGTACTGGGGCTGTTTTTGCTAGGACATAGATCTGCCACTCTTTACAATAGCAAGATAAGCACCCAGGACTCTTTGCAAGTACTTTCTGACTAAGTTCACTCTCTCATAGAGTTTTATTTTCTTGATTGCAACGGTTTCTTTCAGGACAACAATGTTAGCCTCCACAGGACTAGAAATGTTCGAGATTGCTTTATAGGGAATGAGAAAACATTTGAGCGCACGGACTAGCAACCGCAATCTTCTGATTTGTACCCCTTTGAAAATTTATGGGATTGGCTTAAAAGGAGTCTGCATGGCTCATTCCTCCATAATATTGACAGTTTTGGGGGACAGGTGACTTCAATTATGACAAAAAACGCAGAGAATCCGTAACCTTCTCGAATCAATCAGGTAGAGAGGAAGCTGTTATTCGATTTAAATGCGGTCCAATCGCTAACTGATAAATTTCTGAACCACGGAACTTTTTTCTGGGCCACGAACTATATTTTGACATCTTTTTTAGAATACACTGATCTGGAAAATTTAAATATCACATGGTAAGAATCCATACCATTTAATGGCATTCATCAAGAACACACAGTATATATTCTAGCAAATATTGATTTAGCATGAAAAAATAAAAACACATTGATGAATACGACAGTTCCACGACGACACTGGAATAATTCTTACAGCATTCACTCAAGTACAATGCTCACATTAGTACATCAAGTCAAATCAATAGCAATCACTCATCGGTGAACAACGACCAGGAGGCTAATGAGATGAATAGCTCAACCGTAAATAATCGACGGATGATGGAATTTAGCCGGGTAGGGGCGGAAGCGGAATTTTTAAGGTTAGGACGTAAAGGCGCACTTTAGAGCGACGAGGTGGAAGTGGCCAGACAATAATTCCGTGATCGACCATCTCGTCTCTAATGCAATGACGTACTTGCCTTGCTTGATGCCACGTAATTTTCCGAATCGCTTCCTCGACGTAAGAATGATAAAGAAATTCATATTAAGGTCGTTCGATCATGCTGTACTGTGATCAAGAGTAACTGGTATAAGGTATTCAAAGTGAATTTCACTAAATGATTTGATAGTATTGGCTAGACATCAATTTAAAAAAAAGTAATAGTCAAACATAAAACACTTATTATTTGATCTATATCATTAATTTTGATCAACGCATTCGGAAACACAGAATTATACATGTATGTTCTCTTTCGAATATGTACAAAGATTTGAATTCACTAGCTTCTTAACGTAGAACAAATTTACCGAAAGTAAATAAAACCTAAAAAGTAAACTAAGTAAAATGGTATGATATTGCTCAATCACTGAAATAATCGCCATTGTTGATGGTAAAAACCTAAATCAAGCGGAATCAAATGTCGTACTGTCAAATTTCTGATTTTATTTTATTGCTCATATGAAAATGTCATTGTCATTAATAATTTCAGTGAGCATTCTCCTTCCGGGATCTTGCATCATCAAACTTGGTTTTTAAATATGACTTAAAAGAAATACAACAACTTATTGACCCTGCGGCTGCATGAGCTTTCCATGTCATAAATCTTTGGTCAGTCATATATCAAGGAGGAGGAGAGCTAGCGGGTAAAAGCCCCATTTCAAATTCAAGCTGATGTATGACATGCGCACAAAAAAGTACTGCGTACATCACTTCAATATGCAGATAGATCTGACAACAATGAGGCATAGTACACAAGCACCCACAGTGCACTTCTTTAGCAGAAAGTTAAGAAGTGTCCGTGGAACGGCGTTGAATGGCTCGAGTGAAGGCTTCATAAACGCGCTTTTGGATTTAGTAATAAATTTTTCGTGAATTTTCAGGTGACACAAATATTTCAAGTGAGGGACAGCTCCAACAGTGCAGTAGGTCATTACAGACAATGCAGCAGTAACGGTCAGGAAGCTTTGAGACTGAGGGATGAAGAGAATCGGGAAGATGAACAATGTCCTAGCAGGGGAGCATCAACCACTCACTTGCGACTGCATTATACAGCGGTGCAAAAGATTGCTACGTGATGGCGAATATCAGCATGCAGAAGACCAGTAAGATAGCGCAGTTATTCTCTTAGACTTGAATTGTAATCTAAGTATCGACTATAAATCTTCTGAATTCGTGTTTAATGTAAAAAATCTAAAGATTGTTATTTTGTTAGAGTTTTGATTTTGTATAAAGTTTGATTATGTTATGTTCTTCGTCATTTGCGTGCTTTTTCGATGAACTTGCACATGTGAAAAAGTTTTTTATTATGTTGCTCAATATTTTACGGTAATAAAATTAAGTATTATAAACAGAATGACAATATCAGAAAATCTCTCATTAAAAAATTTGTAATTGCTCTTCTGTGATTATTGTGATATTTCTCTTTCAATTTCAAATATGTCACAAAATGGTATTAAAGTGGGAGTAATGAAATAAAACATAGCAGCGATTATATCAAGCAGTTACAATGTTCATTTTCGTAAAACCATTCTGCGCCTGAAATAAACTATTCATACTGTAAATAGTTGGAACCTCAGATAAAATAAAGCATTATTTTTTAGGCCAAATTAACACAACGCCTTGAATTAAGTTCTTCTGAATTTGTTTGCGATGTTACAGCAGTACATACATCCGTTGAGCTAGTTGAAAGTTGATCTAATTTAGCTACCTATATGGACGAGGATATCGCACAACTTAGATTTCAAAGTCGTTTCATGGCAAAAAAACTTAACCGAACAGTCTAGGTTTTCTCTAGCTCAGAAAAGGCAAGTCTTGTATTGGTCTGAAGTACCTAGTCTTCTCTTCGTCAAAAGGTCAAGTTTTTCCCTGGCCGTTTTGTGCCATATCATATAATGATGTAATAAGAGGATACAAGCACAGTAAGTACACGGAGTCGGGATCCTGGTAAATCGAAAAATGTATTAGTTTAAAATAATAATTTCCCACATAAATTCGCCGAATTTATGGAACTCTCATGCGTCATGGTTGCCCATATATGCAACAAACCTGTTGAAGTGTGACTGGATGCAATAATTACGATACCTTTTTTGCCAGCGCAGCACTCTCTGCTCAAAATTTGACAACCACATTTAAACTTCTTCCAATTTTTATCCATCGTGACTCGAAGTACAGATTACAATCAGATGGAAGTCATTCCATTGAGAATTGTTTTCCCAGATCTAACTCGGTAATTCGATTTCCCGGCTACTTCTGTCCTTTTTGAATGCACAGCAAGAAGCTGTAATATACACAAATATTCTGGCCAGGCCTGACTTTATACGTTAGGCGCGCAGTCTCCTAAATTTTGATACACCATCTCGACTCTTTCCAGGACCGTCCGCTTCTGAGGATTACTGAGCGCGACTCGCAGCATCGCTGCAAAAGACGGGCTGGGTGCTGCCAGCTCTGCGCATTTCGAGAGAATAAGGAAAAAAAAGAATAAAGAAAGTTTCCAAAGCGTATGAAGCATGTGTTTTCAATTTCAGGTTAGCATGAATGATCGTTTTGTAAAAGTGCCAGTGCTATGAAAAGTCAGCATGGAAAGTTCTCAAACTCGGTTATATCCTAATTTTCAAAAAACATTTTGTTGGCTTTTTAAATAGTTACTATGTTTGATACAAGTCCTGTTTCACAGTTTTCAAACAGTAGTATACAAACCACAAACTTCAGTCTCCCTCTATTTGAATTGGAATGAAAAGTAATTAACACAATGGCTCACACTCATTTCTAATATTACAAAGCCATGGAATTCAAATGGCGTGAAATGTGATGTCAAATTAAATTAATTTTGATGATGGGAAACCAATACCGACGGTTACTCTGCATCACTTAACTCACACGAAATCATTGCATTCACGCTCACAAAACGCATGAAAACGTTCATAGTTCAATGAGAGCATCGTAATCAATTTGATAGATTTATAATGTAGTTATTCGGCCAAGCGACGCATAGGCGGCCAATTTTCTGATCTGTGCTCTCCATTGACCACCAGCGGCCACTTCCTGCACCGCTCTAGCCCTCGTGAATAAGAAATGAATGCATCAGCAGACGTATTGCTTCATCTCCTCAAAGCGGTAAGAGTGAGAGAATTTGAAAACAAATTTCATGTGCAAACAATTTATGGATGTCAGAAATTTTCTAGTGCGACATTTGACATTTGTTGATAAGCGAGTGTCAAAAATAGGAAAACTTCATTGATTCTCGTATACCTGCAAAACAATTGTTAGCTATTGCATTCAATTTCCTTAAAAGTTTGCTCAGGAAAAACGAAGATAAGTTTTTTAAAAGAGTATAAATTTTTACCGAATGTTAAAATTTCTTCATTATTTGTAAACATCGCTGCCAATCCATCATAGTTCATTGACAGAAATCGCAAAAAAGTAACTCGTCTTTATCCTTATTTGAATTCATGAAGTTTTATCAATGAAAATCTATTTTTGAGAATGTTAAAGTTTCCATAATCAAAAATTACCTCAAACACTAAAATTGAATCTGAAACCACATAACCATTCGGCACAAAGATGATCATCATTCCCGAGAAAACATTTCTTATGAGAAATCTCAAAACATCAGAAAACGTTAAAGAGCTGGAGCGTACGTTGTCATCATGTTGCATTCTTCACCGGAAGTCTTCTAATATGCACATCTCTTTTCCTACTTCGGCTCATAGAAGACCTGGAGCAAAGCACTATGGCGTCGCATTAACGCCAGCTGCTACTATTAAGCGGAATATAAGGCACGAAGAAGAGAAACGAAGAAGGCAAGCGAGAGAGGCACACCATTTGCCCCGTTGCATAATGCACGACGCGCTGGCCCACGGCATTGCGCTTCGCACATTCTGTACCCTGAGCCAGACGTACAGGATGATGCTATGGAATCCATTAGTGTGAAGTATTGGAAGAAGAGAAACTCGATACTAGCCGGAATGTCTTCTCCCGACAGAGAGATATTGCAGTTTTTGGACGAGCGTGGCTGCCAAGGGCGGAGGGCAGGTGTGTTGCAGCACAGTAAATGCCAGACTGGCACTGTAACTTGATCGTCACCTGCAGGGCCATCGGCAACGTGCTAGGCACTCGCATTGCATTATTATGTCTGCAACGAGGTCATGCAGTTGACCGTTATATTCGTACAGGGACAGGCAAGTGCGCGGAGGACAATCTCGGATTGCAGCATGATTTTATGCAATGTGTCTCGTAAAAGTATAACAGGAAGAAAAGCTTCGAAATTATTCGATGTTTAACTTCTTCTTGGTGCTTTCTTCTATGATGTCAAACGAGCCTCAGTGATACCTGCTGTCGGAAACGAACTGTCATTTTTAAGCTTTTTCGAGTACTGTTGTTGAATTTGAATAAATTCTGTGGCGCTTTTTTTTGATGTTGAGTGACGAAGTTAGGATTTAGATTAATTTTATTACAGTTATAATTATTTTATGGTATACATCACCTTATCTTGCACTGATAATTTTGAAAAAGAGGAGATCGCTGAAACAGCTAAGAAATCAATTTACCACGCAAAAGTTCGTATTTGAGTACTATGCTGATTAATATTTAAATAATACACACCCTATACGGAAGTTTTCCTATAAATCGGATGTTCAGATTGACCACGGAATTCTACCAATGAATAGATAAATTAATATTGCTTTAACGTAGGAATAGTGAGGTTTTATAAATCTTAAAGTTTCATGTAAAACGTCCATTATTATTTAAAGTTACCTCATCTATCTATAAATTATTTACTTTAGAATAAGAATTGCATAAACGCTACGCTTGAAGCCATTTTGTTTAGCATAATGCCCATTCTTCACGAAACAGGAAACCGTAAATATGACGCTTGCGTGCCTTTAAATTTCATTTGATTGCTAATTGAATACAAAGAAGCCTAGCTCAACACGAAATCCCACTTAAAAACTTTTCCCGGAAGATCCTTATGCATGAGAAAAGTTTCTCGGGCAACTGGGTGTTCGTCGTTGCCGTGAACAGCCTTCCTCTACGGGGGCATAACAGCCGTTCAGCTCCGGCGTAGCGCTGAGCGGGAAGTGTAGAGGAGACTGCTAGGACCGTTTCTTCTGGAATGGCTCATGCAACGGTTTCTGGGTTTGCAACTTGTGTAAACTAACAAAATTCGTGAGACTTCAGGAATTCACGCGGTCTGGAATTTTTTAAGTCTAGCCTTGGTCGTGCGAAAGCTTTACATGTGATGTCGCAAAAACTGTATGAATAAATATTGAAAATGCCTTGACTACCATGAAGTTTTTGAAAGGCATTCCACAAATGGAGCATGAAGAACCGCTTCTGAAGTTTTGTTGACTCTCTCATGTCAAATGCATATTTGTATTGCTCTTAAAGCTTAACGCTTGCTGGCTTCTTGCTTTCATCGACTCAAACTTACTGCTTTGTAGCATAGTAAATGCAAAATGCAAAGCGGTGTGAAACAATAGAAATTGTACTAATTTTACTAAACGAAATCGGGGGTTTTCGTACGTCTGTTTGAAAAGTTTTAATCATTCATGTTTAAAACTTTTACATCGCCCTTAATTTTTAGAAGTCAATTTTCTCCCATGTAAGTGGAAAAAAATTTTATAATGCCTTGAATCACAATGAAAATTCTGCTCGACTTTTTGGCCTAATATGATTGCCATCATCGGAAAAATAAGATTTACAAAAAATAGCCATCACATTTTCAAATACAATGGAAAATTACGAATCATCCTATTGCACAATAAAGAAGAATCTCACACAATCAACTACGTTGAGAAATGTTTGCAGAAATCCAACTTGTTTCATGAATACATCTGTTACCCTCTGCTACCGCTGTAGGACTTGGTATGACAGTTACATGCTCATAAAAATCCATTATTTTGACAATTACAGCGAGAATTTCCAGATTAGAGCATAAGAAAAAGTTTAAGCCTTGGTTGTATTTTGCATCGAAGTAGGGAATTTCCTGTTTGATCCCTGAGCAATTTTACTTGAGAGATATGAAGTTGGCTGAAGACTATGGTAACAAATCGCTTAAGCGGCGAAAAACATGCATGCAAGGGGCGAAAAAGTTTGACTGGGTATGAAATGTGGTTTCAGTGAGAAATGTATTCGTTTGATGCTTATAAGAAAAATGAGCTTCAATGCTGCTGGGATTGTACCTATGCTGATTACAGCGCTTTGTCACGTCATTTGTTGTATTTCGAGAGCAAGATATATTACGGCTGTCATCCATACACGTGAAGCGGTATAAAACTCCTTTTCTAGCTGCAGTCGTATCGGTGAGTCTAGTAGTCTAACAGGAATTAAATTTGCAATGAGTTTGATTGGACTATAACTGTTACTTGGCTTTACGTGGTTGTCTTGAAAGTTTCCCTATCGGTGTGAAATAAAGCAACACTTTCGAACAGTACATATTAATCTGAGTTTACATAATCTCTCAATAATTAGGCTCTAATTAACTACCTTATCTAATGTCGTCTCACCAACCACTTGATTGAACCACTGTTTCCAAATACTTTTTAAGCCTTGGGATTTTGGTGTGATAACTTAACCAAGAGTTTAAAAATTTTACGGCTCTTCGAACCAATGTTTTGATATGTTCCTTTTATTGCAACTAAAAAGCGTCTGCGGGTCAAAATTGCCAAAAAGTTTTATTTAATTTCGACACAATTTTCATATATGACAACTTTCCCTCCAATCAATGAGTTAAACTTTCTACCAGAATACATTCAGCTTCATGCTAGCAGATCGTCGTAGAAGTAAGATCGTCGTGTAGAAGTGGAAACGGTCAGTGTGTTAGCGGAGTGCAACCAACAGCACACGGGCCTCTCCCCAAGTGTATGAGGTCCTGTCTCCTTTTGTTCGATTCGCGCTTTGACAGCTGTGGCAGGTTGAAAAAGAATTTAACCAGAACTGTAAATTGAACGTTCATTTTCATTTTCCACGAATAAAGATTTAAAATAGCAGTTTCTATCAAATTTCGTCGGTATAACTAAATTTAAAATATATACCTGTCAAAAATGTGGAAGAGAGTACATGACAATTTCGCCTTCTTCATCGTAGAAAGAACATACGAGAGTCGTACAAGACGGTGCTTTACCTGAAACCCAGCGACAAAAAATGCCTTACCAAACAACGGAGCTCAGTTGCCCTGTCTTTCTTTAGAGTTTTCATCTCTTCAGAATAGACCCTAGCCACTTTTCAAAGATTCAGCCGATTTATTTCCACTTCCACTTGGTTTCCGGACTTGTATTGTTCCCTCGGGTGACCGTTTCCCACCTGCCTGTTTTTACTTGCTACCACTACTCTGCTGCCTCTCTTTCTTTTTTTTTCTTCTTTAGTTTGAGGATATTGGAGCTTCGAAGAGGTCACTGTGCAGCTCCACGGCTTAGCGTGTATTTCTCTAGTCAGGGCTGGGTTTGGTATAGCAGAAAGGAGGAAAGTCTCATTGTATGAAATTCACTTGCCTTCCCTCATCACAGATTTCATTTATTCATCAACATTTAATATATATATGTATAATTCTAGTTCATTTTTAATTGCAGCACTTTTTATTTCATCTGTACTTGCTTCTCCATCATTCTTGACGATTAGTTTTACCCCCCATCTCTTCCACGCGGCTTCGCCCTCCGACAACAACCCTCCATTTCCGTTTTTTCAGCTTGAGCTGACCTGACCATCTTCTTCTTTCTGACTTCGTTTTCGTACCCGAACTTTCTTCGCTCTCCTAGAGATCATCCCTCAAAAATTAAATTATAGAAGGCATGCGAAATGTCCTGCCATTGATGGAGAGAAGAAGAATACGCAGTGTGGGTGAAAAGAAAAAGCGTATTGCAAAAATTCGCTCTTTGATCAGTGGCTACATTTTTCCAGTTCTTCGCTTGTTTCAACGCGATGAAATTGCTAATAACTTTGTCCTGAAACACTGTCTGTACAGGATTCTGCAATTGTTATACCTAATTTTAATTAAAACACGTGGTAAAATCTTTTCAACAAAAATGGAAATGGAAGCATAAAAATTACAAATTGAATTATGCATTTGGGGTCACAACGGCCTAACATCAGCTGGTCTCCCCGGCTCGCTTGTCTACATCCGTTATTTGAACTTCCACGTTAACGCGTTCATCGCGCTAGCTCCCATTGAAGTTCAACGTTCAATTCAAATTCAACGTCAATTGTAGTAAGAAATATTGAAAAAAGCAAACATTTCCTGGATCATGCATTTATTTAGCCTCGATTAACTCTTTGTGAAAATGGAGTTTCTGACCACTAGTCGGTCAGCAGCATAATGAAAATTCCTCCGGATATACACCGGCAGCTCACATCGCGACCAATGTGATAAGTTACGCGTTCGTTTGTGAACGCCAAGATGTGCCGCATCATGGAGTGTGCGTCTCTTTACGCTTCTTCCAAATTGGTTACGACGACCAGATCGTGGTTATCTTGCCGGACCTTGGCGTTCCTATACAAACTTTATACTCAGCTTGAAACATCAGATAACCTGATCACCTATAACTTGAAACTTTTGGAAGAATTTCTAACACATAACTTACCTTACCTGATGACTTAACTGACAACTCCTTAACTTTTAGTTTTATAAAGTAAACTCCAACACACCAGACGGCCAGATTCGTTTCCTCAAACACTATGGCAACACTCTGATGACCAAATTCATTTCGAGTTCCTTTGAAGCAGAGTCCAGCGCAGTGAACTCTTGAGCCCTGAACGTATTGCTCCAGCCATCCTATCGCCAATTGGTACGCTACCGATGCTGGCCTTTCGTACGGCTGTCCGATTGTCCGCGATCTAGGTAGAGCGTTTTTCAGTGCTTCTTAAAAGTGGGCTAAAAAAGCAAGATCGTTGGTTGTACGTGAACCTTCGCTTCTCCCAAAAGGGATTCAACGGCCTGATTTTGAGTTGAACGTTTCTCTACGCTTTTTCTATATGGGCTTCGACAGCCGGGATTTGGTTGTACTTCTCTCTACGCTTCTTCTAAATGGGTTTCGACGGCCGGATTTGGGGTTGTACATCTCTGTGTTCAAGGCCCAAGTGGTTGACGACGGCAAGATAGTTCTGAGGATTATGGAGGCGAAACCTCGAAGACGGGAACGGAGCCCAGCTCATTGCCACGAGCTTCACCGGATTCAGAAAAACTTTCGTAACCTAGGAAATGCGTTACTGCACTCACGTCGACTTTAAACGCTTCAATGGAGGTTAACCTTGGCGGTCCTCCAGTACGAATGTATAACTTCAGGTTCGTATTACCTTAAAATTTGAAACTTTCCTTGTAGTGTATTACTCATAACTTACCTGATTTCTTAAAACTCGAAACTTGCCTGTCAAATTCTAACTTAAGGCATGCCGGATAATTTATAAGTTATGGCTAGTCTTATAACTTGATGCTTGCCTCTCAAGCTAAAAACTTGCAAGCTTTTATTTTCTGTCGAATGTGATATTGTTCAAAATAAACTTTTCTCTATTTATTCAAGCATGTAAAGCTCATATTCTTTAAATATAAATCATCATGCCACTACAGAGCAAGACTGAGAGCAAGACTTGACTGAGCACATGACTGAACTTAACACGTTTCGTGCGAAGGGACCCACCGACGGTCACTTGGGAGATTTTCATAATGCTGCTGAACCACCTGCAGTTCCTAACTATTTTATATAAATAGTTAATGAGAGCTAAATGGAGGTCTGATCCAATTAACGTTTGCTATTTTCAAAATTGCTTACCACAATTGACTTTAAATTTGAATTGAATATTGAACTTCTGTTTAACCTACATATTGCAGGAAACGCGTTAAATGTGCGTCGCGTCGCTGCCGAAAGGGACTGTATGGTCTAATTCACTTCCTATCTTATTTCATTCAAGTTTTTTAGAGTAAGATCTCATTATGCCAGTAGAATTAAATTATCATCGTAAATTTTCGCCCTTTGTGATATACTGCGAAACCCCAGAAATTCATTTTGAATGTTTATTTTGAACAATCTATAAAATCATGAATCACATCCAGCAGTCTTTAGAATCTGGTGTTTCGACGTTATAACTGTGATGCAGTATTGTAAGGATTTACACTGTTTTTCTAGAAATGATGAATAGTTCTCATCGAACTTTACGTGTGAAAAACTTGAAAAATATCGTAAAGTTGATAACAATTAATTACTTCAATGAACACTTTTTCCAAGCCACTCACAGTATCCGGGGTTTAAAATCAGATCAAATTAGGTTTATAAGAGGAAAGCGACAAGGCAAATGCTTCCACAAAATGGCTGCTGGTCATTAGAGTGAGTGCCGGTAACAGAATATCTCTGGCAAAGGACTAAAGTTCTCTTTTTGGCCGAAATTCAGGTCACGAATTATTTAATCGAAGGAAACCATACGCCGAACGCAATAGATTCACTCTTCAATCCTCTTAAAACGTCGATTGTAATTTACTTTATTTGAAAAGAAATAAGCTGTTCGCCAATTCAAACGTAGTCTGTTCGAAATTGTGCTTTATTGGAGAATCAAATCCTAGAACTGATTTATTTTTGGTTATCACATCGATGTTTAATTTGGTCTGAAATGTTAGAGAGCGATAATTCCGAAGAGCGCAGCCGAATGTACGATGCTTATGTTTAACTTTTATAATGATGCTACTCTAGTTGAATCCTAATCACAGAGGAGCACCAGCACTAAATTAAAATCTAAATAAACCAGCGATATGAAACATCTGCGAGTCAATTGCAAGAATTCTGAGAACTAAGACACTTCTTATAGGTGAATTTGTTTCTAACGATGACTTTTAACCTCATTAAATAGGAATTCTCCCTTTCCCCAAAATGAGAGCAAAATTATGTGTGTAAATCAAAATCCTCTATTTGGGTTGTCGCTGGGAAATTGTTTTACCGGTATCAAAAAATTATTCGCGTAGACAAATGAACGGCCTGCAAAAAATATCATGAAGTACCGAAGAATTTACACAATTTTTATGACCCGATTGTTTTGTTATATTTTTCCCCGTAAGAGCTCATGAAAAAATTATTAATGTTTAATTATTCTTTGGTATACAAAACCTCGCTGCTGACAAATATTAGCGATCGAACACAAATAATTCTCAGGGTTGCCTGTCATCAGTGCGAAGATGTGAGCAAAAAATGCACAGTTAAAATATGCGCACAATTGCCTCATGGATAAAATAAACTGAAAGAAAGATGAAGATCGACTCTCCGAAATATTCAAGCAGTGGTTGTTTGGTTGATATTTTTATCGCACGCGATTCAAACGGTAACGATGGCTCAACAATGTGCTCAGAGAGCCTAGATAATTTCCAAATTCTTGCCTTTCTGGTGTCATTGAGGGCATAAAAGCAACCGCTGCTTCGGCTCTCCGGTTACCGTTATCATTGATCGAAAAGAATCATTTGCATGCCAACTTTCAGGCGCCTCAGACCAAATGAGAAATTTCATTGAAATGAAGCTTGGCTATTACACACAACCATGTATCAGGAATAAGAGACCAAGTGGCAATCAGCAAAAAATCATTCACTTGTGATGATAATAATAAGGTAGGAATAGGAGAGCAAATGGCTATCAGAAAAAATCATTTACTTGTGATGATAATAATAAGGTAGGAATAAGAGACCAAGTGGCAATCAGCAAAAAATCATTTACTGGTGATAATAATAATAAAGTAGGAATAGGAGACTAAGTGGCAATCAGCAAAAAATCATTATCTTGTGATGGTGATAATAATGAGGTAAGAAATAATAAAGAGGGCCAAATGAAGTATGGGGGAAAATGAAGCAAATGTTATCTAAGTGAAAAACAAAAAATGTGTTCGTCGCTCTGTGTTAAACAGAAAAGAAGTGATTATGTTTTAGAGAGGTGCTGTTGTAGTAGAGAAATTATATACAGGCTAATAATCCAGATATTCATACATAATGCTGAAATTTGAACAGCAACACAAATCAAGGACATCGAAATACAAATCTGAAAGTGATCGTGATGACCAATATTTTAGAAATTCAATAAAATTAGTAGATTTGTTTACTGATTTAATATGAAACTCACGAATACTAATTAGGCACATGAGCATAGAGATCTAAATGGGAATCAAATCCATTTCAGCTCTAGTTTACTGGAGCCAATCAGGCTATTTTCTGAACAGTAGGGCGAGCACGATTTTTGCACAATGCTGTCACAAGGAGCACAAGGTTGGTTTGGAAGAACTCCCTCATTCAGTTTCTAGATGATCCCTAATAACTCTGACCCCACTGATGCTGAAGTTTAAGCGATGAACCTTTCACTTTATGACGTTCGAGGGCTTAGCCTCATACGACGAAATTAAGAGAGGCTCTCAGTTCTAAGCAATGTTAGTTAAGCTCTAGCGCTCCTCTGCCATGCCCAGCAAGGCTTAGCGTTGAAAACTTCAAATGTTTTCGTTATGAAAATCAGATCAGTGCAATTTAGGGCCTAACTGAAGGCAATCTTAAACATAGCGAAAGAGCTCAAATAACCGTAGAAATATTCGACAACATGTCTTTTTAATTTCTAAAAACCATGGACAAAAATGAGCAAACTGTGAAGTAATAACCGAAATGATGTGATTACTTACGCGCAACTACCGTAAAGTAATCACGCCAAACAACAGGGACCCAGTAAAAGATTATGAGAAAGAATGTTGCGTTTCCCTCGCAAGCGGATGCAACTGCATCGATTCGTTGTAAACTAGCGGAGGTGGAATTGGCCATTGCGTTCAGTGCGGCGATACAGGCGCTCTGTAGCTGTCACTGTACGTAGTGGCGAAGCTGAATTTAATACTGAGATAAAGCTGCAGTCGATCAGAGCAAACGACAGCAGCCCCAGCGAGTCCGTTTGCAGGTTAGCGCGATAGAGTTAACACTCGTTTGTAGTTGCTCGCCGATAATTATCAATTCCGTGAGAGGATTGCAGGCGAGCTTTGCGTGCAATTACAGCGTTTATTTGAGTGCTTTCCGCTGCCAGCGCTATCGTGCGCCATCACCTCGCCATTTGGTTGCTGTCGGGATGCATAGGTCGGAAAATTGCAATCCGTGTAGCATTGAAGTTGAGAATAGATACTGCCAATACTGAACGAACCTTTGCAGCTCTCGACAACAAAAGCTTGAGGTGAGAAAATGTTTTTAAAACGTGTGTTAATATGCACCAAAGTCTGGAAAGAATATTGTCGTCTTATCAGCAGAAATCATTGGGATTTTTTTGAGAGGCAACACGGCTGACTGCAGAACGACTGATAATCGAGGTGTAAAAATATTGTTATGAATGCTTACAATTTTTTTTACTGACTTTGAGACTTCGGTTCACCTCTGCACTTCAAAAAAATGAATACGTCTGAAAACTGGTGAATTTTTTATGCTTGTATATGCGTTTATGTTGGAAAATGTAAAAAAATCCCCAGTAGGAACTCTGAACCTTTATAAACTTTCTTTTTATAAATGAAAAATATACAACGACACTCAATAGAGAAACTTTGCATTTCAATCACTAATTGAAAATTTTCAAGTACGAAAAGCTAACCCAAACGAAGAATTATTTGGTGTCCAATTAGCAAACAAAGAATAAAATATCTGTATCGCAATATGACAATCCCCAAAACACCTCCCCCTACTTCCTCCTCCTATCCCCCACCCCTATGTACTCCCTCTATTGTTGTTCTATTTATTGTAAACAAGCAGGACTAGGGAAAATTTCATCATGCCAAATTTTGGCATAATTAACAAACCGTTTCCTGACCACTCTCAACTTCACTTTTTCTATCTTAACATACGCTATCCTTTACTAACCATTTCTATCCTAATTTAACCTATTCCAACCAAATCTTATATTTATGTATATATTTACTGCGGTACACGGCCGGCCATATATGATGGTATTCCATAATCCCCCCTATATTAATTCTCTAAATATAAATATATATGTAAATGCAATATACTGTGTGTGTTTACATGTATATATATGCATACATATGTTTGTACCTATATATAAACGTATATCTATATTTATAAACATAATTCAAATGATATAAAATAACTGGCATTCGCTCACTTTTATTCACAAGCCAAAATATTTGAGGCAACAAAAAAAGAAAGTATTGTTCAAGATAATGCAGCTCATTATCTCTTGGAAGAAAACAAAGCAATTTTTCCCGAAAACTTTTTGAATAAAAAGAAATAGTGATAGACAGTCGTTGCTTGCTTGGTTCATTTTAACCTCGGGTACTTTTAGAATGGATAAAAATAATTCTTTGTTATCCACATCTGGAAGATTTATTTTTAGGAAAATATTGAATACTGTCATTTTTGACGAACCGCGTACTCTAGTTATGTTATATTGGAACCAAATTTATTTTTCTGGCCATCAAATCTTTTAGTATACACCCACGGTGCCTGAAAAATTGCATTCACTGATTTATAATATGAATACTATATTTCTATCGCACTGTACAGCAATACAAATCCTGAAATACTTTTTTCAGCTTTGTTACTTTCAAAATATTAACATGATAGCAAAATGTTTCATTCATACCTGAAATTCGTGGAGACATTTTCGTGGACATCTTGGATAAAATTTATTAAATTAGATTATGTTATAAGTGATTTTTTGTCAGTGACTATTTAATTCGTTTTACTCCTACAGATGAGCGCATCTGTGAAATGAGTTTCACTGCCGCACAAGTACAAGCAAAAACTTGAAATCACGACAATAATCAAAAGGATACATTTGGTGCCCAATTTGAAGGTCTGATATGGGGAAAATGCAAGAGATTTTGGAACCTGTCTCACAGATACGCTCTTCACACACTTTAATTAAGTCGTTCAAGTCCTCGAACTGTGGTGATGTTTTTTTCAATTGCAAATCCATCGAAATGACTTATTTTAACGTGTGCAATAAAGTACAGTCATTTTTAAACTTAATGTGCGATGGTAAATAAATATATATAGGAAGGTTGTTGTACGAAAGGTTAGATCAAAATAGAATAGATGAATGTAGGACAGTGTTGGTTAAGATAGAATATGGTAGGTTAAATACGGTTATGATAAGGTTATGCGTTGAAGAATCACCGTGCGGTTAGTCCCATGTTCCGCTGGTTTATAACGAACATGACGCTGTAATTTCGTATCTACGATACTTTGGAAGAAATTAAAATCCCACAACTTTCGAGAGCAACAATACCGCCTAGCCAATAATTGGAATCAAGTTATTGTTCATGACTGAGCTCGCAAGTAACAGCAACGGTTGGCGTGCACTTATTGAACCTCAATTACGAACTAACCGTGAAATAAAGCATCACGCACCGGAAATCAACAAAGAGAAAAAGACAGCATTCTCTAACTACCCGTCATGTTATTTTTTTTACATTTTGAATAATCCCACTCCAGCAAACAACCACGATTTTCCGATAATCTCCTTTGATAAATTCCTGCTGCACTAGCTAGTCTATAAGTCATCGCTGTCTCGCAACCTATTCACCAGTTCACTTTTATTGAAATTTCAACCTTAGCAGCATAGTTCTGTGATGGTCCGAATCAATTTGTCAAGCTAAATTACGTTTGCTGGCATAAAAATAAATGCTTCAGGTGTTATGGACAAATATTGCAGCTTGTGTGACGTTAATGTTTTACGCCTTTAGGCAAAGTTTAAGTCATTTCAAACGGCATTTTTTATGAGCATTAATTACACATCAGTGCTGTGGACCATGTGGCATCAAACGTGATGTTTTGTACTGTATCTGAAATGGAAACAGAAGAGCGCATTAATTTGTGTTCATCGACGTATATTATTGTTCATGTTTAAATTCGTTGCTCAGATCCGCCATTAGCGAAGTTTTTTTTAATGAAAAATGAAATCAGAAACCAGAATATTAAGTTAAACTAGAGACTGTGAAGAATTAGATGCCTTGTAGAAATTATTGTTGAAGCAACCTCTGCGTTCATGGAGCCACTAGTCATAACATCAATAACAAAATTTGACTTTATAACAATGAAATAAAAAATTAGGTAATACAGCGTTTCACTCATCTATTTCTCACGGAAGAAAATACGTTTCGAATAATTGCAGAGCTACTATGCAATCAATAATGACAGAAACTGGGGCGAAGGAGGTTGGTACATTGAAGTGTAGGGATCAATTGTTGATTGATCTTTTAAGCGCAGCGAGAAAAAAGTGGACAAATTCATGTTTTGAGCGCACTTTGGCATTTAGTTAGATTTTTTTCCCGTAAGAAAGAGAGTTAATCCAAAACCGTAGGTTAACTCTGCTTCAAAGTCAGAATATTGATTACTACTTTCACGCTGTTAAAGAAACTTGTACACTTATTAGGCATGAAGAGAAACGAATGATGAACCGAAATAGAAATCTGTATAGTGCACTGAACTTTCAAACACAAAATCGGCACTGCAAATAGCACTATCTGTTCATTTCAGTCTAAATAAAAACAGGGCAGCATATTTCTAATCCATCGTACACGCATGTTCAACCAACAAATTATTGGTTTCATTGCAATTGTAGAAAGATGGCAAGAGGCTTTAAACTATTTCTCCAAACATGTTGCAGGTATGAATTACAATAAATAAGCTCGTCTGAGTTGATGACAAAAATTTTTGAAGCTCCTGTCGTTATGTTTCGCAATAGTTCCTTTTATTCAACACATTTGTGATCATTCCTTATTTGTACTGCTTAATGCTTCATATTACATTCCGTTCTTTATTTCTTTATGTGATACAGAACAAGTGATTATGAGTGTCCATTTTATTGCATGGTTGGGACTTAATACAACTGGATGCTCGTAGAAAGAAGCCACGGAGGCAGGGATGCAGGAAAAAGTTCAGTGAATAACATTTGCGTCTCTATGCTTATTCTAACTCAGTTCAGCCGTGAAGATTTTCCAGCCTCACGTTCACCAGAAAAAATAAATATCCTGAAAGGAAAATCCTTCGGTCACTGACCAGCCTGAGGTTGTTCACGGATTAAAACATTAAGCAAATCTTATAACGTGGTACGCCACTCATTTTAAAGAGATACCAGACAGCATTTCTTAGACTATCTTTCTTCTCCTGTGAGCGATTCCTTCTGACAGAGATGCACGCCCTCTGCAAACCTGGAGAGCTCATTTGTTTGTGAAGTAATTGCATCTATTTCATCAAAGGACGGCAGGTCGCGAGACTGCTTCTCAAAGCAAACATAGTTACAGCTGCAGGGCGTGTCACAGGAATAATGAAAACAAGTACTCTTTGAAACAATAAAGTCCAACAAGATTTTTAATGTCTTGATATAACACCGTTCTGTAAGTAACCCTTGTTATTAAAAACATTAAATGCCAGAACTTTGTTACATGCTGGGTCTGTACAAAGTGCTTGACATGAACGAGCCTGCATAAGCTAAAACTACAAAAATACGAGAACGAGATACTTTAGGTAGGAATGCTGTCAGTTTCACACTCGTGCATAGCTTATCTTGTTGTGCTACATCTCCACTGGAGGCTCTTTAATTGAATTAAAAATTCAGCGGAGCATCGTTATGTGAGCAATATGAGAGGACGTCTGCGGATAATGGCTGCCTAGCTCAGCGTGGAAGAAAAGTTTGGGACATGGTTAATGCAGAGATGATAATAAATATTGTTTACTCCGCTTGAGTTGTAGTACCCATTGCTTAAGAAGCTGATCTCCGCATTTAAAGTAACAACAATTTATTACAAATGCATTAGTATAAAGGACGCCAGCCTGTCGTATGTAGATAGTAGAGTTTTTTACAGGGTTCGTAGGTAGCACAGTTTTCTGCAGAGTACGTAAGTAGCACAGTTTTCTGCAGGGTACGTAGGTAGCACATTTTTCTGCAGAGTACGTAGGTAGCACAGTTTTCTAAAGAGTACGTAGGTATCACAGTTTTCTGCAGGGTACGTAGGTAGCACAGTTTTCTGCAGGGTACATAGGTAGCACAGTTTTCTGCAGAGTGCGTAGGTAGCACAGTTTTCTGCAGAGTGCGTAGGTAGCACAGTTTTCTGAAGAGTACGTAGGTAGCACAGTTTCCCGCATAGTACGTACGTAGCACAATTTTCTGAAGAGTATGTAGGTAGCTGAGTTTTGTGCAGATTACGTAGGTAGCTGAGTTTTCTGCAGATGATAAAAGATCAATTTGAAGCATTGCGGCGAATGTAACATAGGGAGCACCAGTCTCAGCTCCCTCCTCCTCATGGGAGGCAGAGCCACGTATCAGGTTCAAAGGTGAGCGAGAGCCTGAGTTAATGAGGGAAAATATATGATGTGCAAGCGAGGATCCTGTTGAAGTTTACTCTTTTGGTGTAATGTTGCTGGAAGAAGTCCACAATTTTTGTGTGAACTGTGGTGTACCCTTTAGGATGAGGACTGAGAATGTAAAAAGTTCCTGAATCCTATGACGAAAAATTGAAGATTTTTCAAACTAATTTTAGTCAAATAACTAATGAAGAATGAAGTATAGATTAATTTATAACAGTTTGAAAAGGTCAAAGAAGAAGAAGCAAAAGGAATGTGTCAGCCTATAATATCGTGGCGGCTCCACTATTACAAAAGACAGTTGCAATTCAAGTAATTATTGAGACGAAAATTGTGAGTGAAATAGAGGTTGGGATATTAGAATGATACAATGTGAAGAATGAAAATTCATTTGAATCTCATTGAACAGAACTAATTAAAGTAAAAAATAAAAGTGACAAATCATGAAGCTGACTCAACTTGGCAGACAAAGACTAGCATCACGTTATGGAAGCACAAAATTTGATTTATTATGAAAGACATACTCGTTCACTTGCGTAGCTATGCATCTTAGAAACATGTTGTATATATGATAAAAGTATAAATGTATGTTTATCATGTACATATTATACGGCTGTAAAAACTATTATATTAAACATTGTAACATACATTACATGTGATTTATATCGTAAAATTTTAGATAATTTTATTTATATATTTGAATTTCTTGGGAGGAATGTGTACAAAAAGTATTAGAATTTCACGTTATTTTGTTGTCCAACAACATCGCCAAATTAAGAAATGCTCCGGTTGATAGAGTTGCGGGTGCAAGTAAGCCAACTTCGTACAAGTACTCGAGGCTCTGGTCACAAAGGGCGTAAAATTGCAACAAACATTTAATACGTTGTTCGGCCCGTTGACCTCGCATTCCATAACAACAACCGTTTTTCCTAAGTTTCAAATTTTGTTGGTGCGTTCCCACCCAAAAATGGTTCGGCTTTTAAAGAGAAGTAATCTAAAAAGACTAACGAACCGAAATTCATTCACTTCGAGAGGCCGAAACTTTGAGCGTTCGTTTGGGCGTCCTAACGAAAGGGAATTTTGTCCGCACACCTAAGGCGTAATTACCTGGTCAGGCCTCGTTTCAACATGTTGGCCAAATTTCCTTCTCTTTCTACGGAGCTTCTCGTCTGTGTTGAGGAATAAGCGAGCTCAGCGCTCAAGAAAAACAGGAAGCTTCAAATCATTAAAATTATCTGAGGTTACCCAAGTCAAAATAATTCTGAGTGAAGCTCCACGGCTTGCGTTAGGCTGGAATCTCGTGTCTCCAGTATCATCTATTGCCAAAAATTCGAAACAAGAAAATGTTTAAGGTTTCAGCTCAAAAAAGAATAAAAAAAATTTTATGGAGATATATATATAGCTTTAGAAACATTCAAAAGACAAATTGTTCAGTAAAGTAAAGTTCAGTGAAGTGAAGTAGAAAAGGAAGGTAGAAAGTTGAAGTTCAGGACACACAATGCTGTTGAGTTGAGTAGGCATACGACCAACATTAGAGCGGAGCATAATTTCCTCACGACAACTTGCCAGTTTGACCCTGCAACAAAAAATATCATTTAGATGCTATCAAACCGTGCTGTTTAGCCACTAAAATAATAAACATCCATATTAAGTAAAACATTCATATTCCAGCTAAATTCCAGTTCCAGTGTAAAAATATTAATGTTTCAGTTTCGCTCAACTCCATCCTCAACAAAATGTTGTCAATGGAAAGGTACCACATCATAATAATGTTCTACCGAGGAATGTACGCTCGTGAGTTTTGATCAATACTAATGAAATGAACTAACGACAATGCATTATTGGAGAGATTTTTTTCTGTGATCAACAGGAAATAAAAAATTAACCAGTGCTGTTACTGAGGTCAACGTATCGAAGGACATTTTCGTGTCCGAAAAACCGAGAAAAATTTATAATAATTTGAGCCGCCAAGCATGACAGAGTATGACACATTCGGAATATTGAGCAACCAACACTAAGTATAAAAATAAAATGTGGTTTCTTTTTCTTCCACCGTGGTTGTAAACGAAACAATAAACACAGTCCCTGATAAAGTTTCATGTTAAAAGATTTTGTCTACGCTGAATGGCCTCTGAAATCCAAAAAATCTGGAGTAAGAAAAGCCCCTAATGTGCGATGGAGGAACGTTAACTCTGAACGCCTATATGTGATCAATACCTCGATTAATAGCTGCGAATAAAAACAAAGTCACTGCATTAAAACAAAAGAGAAAATCATCATCAGCATGGTAATTCGATCTGTTTAACTCTAGATGAGAGTGTAATGAGATAATTTGCATCCCAGAGAAGTGAGCAGTGAGGTTTCTTCCACATGTTTACTAAATATCTAAACAAATAACAAACACCCATAAAATTTGGATAAGAATGTAAAAACTTGAACCTACGAATGCTACACAGGTCAAAAACAAATTAGAGCGGTTATTTTAATACAGAAATCATATAAGAAAAGCATTTTATGTTAACTATTATAAATCAAATCTCACCTGAAGCACATTTGAACCAAAAAAAATAGCACCGCCCTCAAACAACTGGGTTATGCACTTGACTTCATGTGACCGTAACTTGGTCAATTCTTGTTCTATACAGGCTTCAAAGGATTACAACCTTATTTGAAGGCAGTGCTGAGCTTCGTGCAATCTTCTAGCTGCGAAAGTCCTGTAATTTAAAGAGAATTACTTTCACGATGCAACTACTAAATTTTGTGGAGCTCACGAAGTCTTCTTGGCAGCACTTGAACTTAGCTGTACTTGAGCTGCTCATGAATAATACTTCAACAAAAAGCTTGGTCAAGAAATCGTGTCTGCCTTGCTATGATCGACCGCAGCGTTCAATTGTCACGGCTTTATGACGCTTCAATGAAGCTAGCATTGCTGCACTCTTTTTTTTTATTTTAGTGTTTTTGTAGATTTTAAGCACTTTGAATGTGACGTTTTTGGTTATGAATAATCTGAGGGCAGGGTCGATTGATGCACCCCTGACAAAACAGTGACGAAAGTTAAGCGGCAAAGTAGAGAGTTCTCGCACTTAATAAGATCATTTCGTGGTACTCTCGAAGAAAGGCGACTATAATGATGGTTGTCCACGGGTGAATTATTAGACATTCGATGCAAAAACGCTTCCTACCTTATTGAACAATTTCGATTAGATTGCGTACAGTTTTCGTGAAAAAAATTGCCATCGCCACTCTCTGGGAAATTATCATGAAAAATGAGTCCTAGCAAAATGTACTACAATACAATTCCATTTCAAATCACAGGACAGTTGAGAATTATCCTATCAAAATTTCTCACTAAGGTGTGCATACCTAATGATGCACATACAATGTTATGTGAAGTCTCAAAGCCTGTATTTGAAATATTTACTCAGCTTTCAATTGCAATTTTCTTGTCTAATTTTCACAAAAATTCAATTTACGTCAGATGTCACGCAACATTTATTATGGAAATGTTTTTCTGATCAAAAGACGCTATAAAAAATTTCAAAATACACAACATGTATTTTATCAAATTTTACTAGTCCTTAGATTTATTCACAGTCTCTTCCCTCAAATTCACAGTGCTGAGTGTTGGAGTGGAATAGAATTTTTTTTGGAACTTCAGTGGACAAACTTGTAATATCTCAGATCATGGGGGAGTAGTCATAGGCTATCGTCCTAACTTTTCGAGCCAATATGCATCTTGATTTTTACACTTTAAAATTCAATGGAATTTTTTGTCCTTCTTAAAAATCGTACCATGTTAAATTTTTGCCTCTTACAACAGCAATTCTGAACCTTTGTTTTTCAATAACATAGAGCAATATTCTAGTCATTAACCTCTTCCAACATCATTGGCTTTTTCTCACTTGCGCTCGTCTTGCTGTAGACCACATTTCTTTCCGTGTATTTGCTATGCAGAGTGCGTCCCGACCAGAAATGATTGCATGCTGCCTGGCGAGAATGCAGGGGTAGCTTCCATTATCTTTCTCGAATATCAGCGCGCCGTGAGTGTGGGCGCCACTCCATGCCCGGTGCTCAGGTCATCATCGACAAACGGCTCACCAAATACGTGGCCTGCTATAGTGCTTACCAACCCTCATGATTTCCTGGATTAACTGGTCATTCTTCGGCGAAATTCTTACGGTTCCTAAAAGTGTTCGGCGTCATGACTGAACTTCACATCAAATGGAATTGAACGATTCCCAAAAATTTCATTCTATTGCGGTTCTCTTGAATTTCACGCCGCGTAACTGAACATCACTTTAAATCAAATTGAGTGATAAATGGGAAAGGACAGCAACAAACAGAAACCCGATAATTTTCTAATTCAAATCGTTGATGGTCTTGCAACTCAAAGTTTTTGAACACGAAAAAAGGCAAATTAAGCTTGAATTGCACAGCATACGTTTCACACCTATACCATCCGATGATTGATTTCAAAATGGAACAAATCGACGGATGTGTGACCGCGCGCCCACATATATTCAAAGAAGTATGAGGTTCAATGCTAGCCAAACAACGTAAACTGTGCTATTCATTTTAGAGGAATAGTTGCAACCTCAATTCAGCCTAAGAAGAAGTGACACGTAAAAAAATTTATTCCCTGATCTGTCAATAATTTCATAAAGTTAACAAAGAAAGTGCAATGTTGTTTGAATTTCCACATTCCGACGGCAAGTCGGAACCACTCTTGGAATTTGTTTTCGATGCCTATTCAAATTTCGAATAATTCTTTTATCATGAAAGAGGTACAGCAATACCGAACAGATCACACTTGACAAAAAACACATTCCACGTGGGTTGGTACAGCTAGTTGAGATAGAGGGAAAAAAAGCTCTGACAAGCTATATTCGCCGTATAACGACTACAACGGCCGCGATTGGCCGTTCGACATTCAAAACGGATAAACATCAATGCATAAAGAGTTTAAATTGCAGTACGGAATATCATTTTGAACCTTAATTCAGGCAATCCAACGCGTGAATTTAATAGTGCACGTTCTTCATTTGAGTACGTTGGACAAACTCCCTTGTTATATATATATATATATATATATATATATATATATATATATATATAAAATAAGTTGAACACTGCGCTTTAAAATGGTGTGTAAACAATGTATGAATTTATGATCAGTGTTCAGAGAAGTTTTTTCCTCACTCACTCATAATGAGAGTGTGAGTTTTTAACGTTCTCACACCATGACTGCTCAACGTACACAGAGGTAGCATGTACGTTAGTAGTAGTAACATGGGTTTGCTGGCGCTTCAGTTATTCAAACTATATCGCACCGAAGGTTTCAAGGTAGCATGCAAACAACAAATGAAATTATAATCAGATCTCAGAGTAATTTCCTCCGCTTTAAAATTTGACTCGAGTAAAGTGTTTTCCTATTCTCATTTTTTGGCTTCTTTCAAAAAAGTGTGCAGATCTAAGTGCAATTATTGAGGGACAAAATATGTTTAAGAAACTCTGTAGTAAATTTCTGCAATTTTTACAGCTAATATTACGTTGAAAATAAAATTGAGCCGTAAATGAGCCTCTTTCGGAAAATCTAAAGTACAATAACTCAATAAATATTCTAAAGTTTAAGCGTGACATCCAATCGTAGTTGTAACTTTTAGGTAAGCGCTGTGAGAAGCGTATTTTACCCCTTTTATGAACGTGCATCGAGTCATGCATTGACCAAAAGTGTTTCGTGGTCCCTGAGCTTAACTGAGCACTAAAGAGTGAGCAGAAGTGACAGGAACATGAAACGTCGTATCGTAGCTTCTTTATCCAAAGCATGAGTTGATATTAGTTGTAATCCAGCGTAACTGTACATTGGGAAATGACTTGAAGAAAAATCTTTTCTAGCCCTTCGTGCCTTTTCCCAATATAAAAAACTTACGATGCCAGATATTAGGCAAGAATTAACACTACTCAGTTGCAGGGAATTAATTCAATTTTAGGGCCGTAATGTTGTTACTTTACATGTGATTTGTAGGTATTGCGCAGCGCACCATAATCTAAATAAAATATCTTGTATTTTCTACCAAAGTTCCATAGTATTGTATTACGGGAGTGCTGAACAAAAAAAAATTATTAAAATTACAACAAGTGATGTATTGATTGGATATCACCACAGTTTCAGTGCACCTTTAACATGAGAACAAAATAATCAAAAATGTTTTATACGTGGCTTGCATATTCTCAATTGACCGTCTCATGAATAACTTAACAAACCATGAAGAGTTCTAAATTGTCGAAACTCATAAAATAAATATGATCTACATTTCAAGCACAGCTAAATAATATTGTACCCATGCTTATCAGTCGCAAGTAAAGCTTCCGAGAGGAACCGAAAATAACCTCAAGTATACCTCAACTCCAGGTGAGTGCTGCATCTTACGTCTGGATGTTTTATTTCCATAATACATACTTCGTTAATTCACTCTAGCCACGGACAATAATAGGCTTTTTTGTATCCTTAAAGGCTTTCCCGCCAGACTCTCGGTAAAAATGCTGGGCTAAGGCGGTGTTGCCGTACCTCTGAGCTCTCGTAATATTCTCCAAGTTCCTGTTTCCCTTTTCTGGCATGGTAAATAAGGTAAAAGCTAAAATCTTTTACCGTCAGAGGGTTATTTTCGGGTGCCCCAACAACGTAAGCAGGATGTTTTTTCTTCGCTTGTCGACCAGATAAGACTCTTTATGGCAGGCGCCATGACACTCGAGGCGACCATTACAATGTCCAATTACACTTGATATTAATGCTTCTGACAGCGCCTCTCGTAAACATCAAGCATATAAGATTTTAATTGCCCATGGAACGGATGTGTTTTCTTCGCTCGATGCATTCAAAAAATTTGTATGTCGACTCGAATCCCTAATTTTACTCAAGTACATCTTAAATTTTACCACATTTGTTTGATTAAGAATCAATAATTCATCATCAACTGCAGCTTTAAAGTTAATGCTTTTAGTACTGAACTGAATTTTGAATCGAGGCAGTAAATACACAGATACATCCTAACAGCAGCATTCAAGTCTTCCTTTGCACACATTTGCTCCAACTTCAAGCGCTACTATAATCAACGAGTGTGAACTCGGCCCAACTTCGCCCCTTTGTTTTGGCGGATGCCCTAACAGAGGCTTTCATGACCTCTGGGAAGCGCCTCTAACTAAGCCCCTTCATGTTCAGGGGATCTGCCAATACTAAGCGATATTATAATATAATACTTTTTACGTCTTCTCTCCTTGAGGTCTAGCGGTAAGCCATAATAATCAATGCCAGCCCCCAGCCCAAATAATCCTGTTCCCTTTTTCTAAAGCTCTTCGGGATTCATCTGATCGGAGGCAGACTCCCAAGAAGCCCCTAGGCTCTTTTCGGAACTTTTTGCCGCGCAATTACCGAATCATGCCCTTAATAATCGAACGGGCCCTGCAGAATTGCTTCTCGCCTATAGGGATCGTGAGTGTGCGTAATGCTACGAGGAGATCGAAGAGTATACATGAGTTCCCTACAGTGAGCCAATTGTGAAATCTGGGACGAGTTCTTGTACGCATGAAATTTACTGCACTTATTAACGCTCTCTGAGTAATGGCTCATAGAGAAGTGAAAGCTCATTTATTGCGTAAAAGAAATAGGACTAAGAACATACTGGAACATAAGCGTGCAGAAGTTAAAGGGATCCACTATTATTCACTAATGGGACTCTCAATTTCCTATTACGGAATACACTGAGCGATTGAATCAAGCTGTTTTCCTAAGAAGTACGAAATTTTTGAGATGCTTTGTGATTTAGTGATGCACAACATGGTTCAAACAATTTTTTTGCGAAGTTTCAGTAATACATGCTTGCTTGTTTGTTCTTTGATATCGATGCGATGATATTATGATGGAAGCTCAGATTATAGCTCTACATTATAGCTCTACATTATAGCTCTAAACATTACTTATGATGTTACTTCCAAATTTTGTTCATTAGTTACTTCCATAACTTTGGTTCAGCTCGTACGTAAAGAAATCACTTTGAACACGATTTCTAAGCCTATAAAAAGGTTGAAGATTTCGTGGGAGTGGATAATTAGTGCATGCGTGCTTTTTCACGTCGATTTTTGCTTTACGCCGCCGTCAAGAGTCATCAGATGATTCACTTCCACTTATGAGAGCTAACCCGACCTCTCTAAAGGAGGAGTAGCCAAAGCCAAGCACATCTCCACGCCTGCTCAAAGAAATCGTGTCGTCACACTAGTGATCTGAGATTTTTTCCCCAATTATTATGAATCAAAGGTGTGAAATTAACTAAGGTTCAATCTTTAGTCGATTTCCAATAGAACAGGGACAGCCATGCTCTGAAAGATCCGAGGAAGTATACAGTGATTCAGTGATACTTTTCAGACAACTACACCTATAAAAAAATTGGGCTTCATTTTTCCTAGGATTATTTCTGGTATGACAAGAAAAAAAATGCAGTCGAATTTGTATTATTTCCGCACCAGCCAGCATATGACTGAGACTGAACATATGACTGAGACGCGATATCATAAAAGCTGTGATGGAAATTATGGCGAACTCGTCATTTACTTCCTTTTGATTCCTTTGAACCAGGTGCTATTGCTGTGCCCGATAGCGAGACGTTCTTGCTAGTTTTCTGCTTCTGGGATCAGGTGAAGGGATTTAAGAGGCATTAGTCTAGCAGTGACAGAGCGTGGAGTCATCTTCCGGATAATTTTTCTCAAGTTGATTGGAGAAGTTGGACGAATCATTTACGGCTTATGGCGTCCGTTCACTAATCAAGTGTAGATTTTTCTTATGGCAAGAACTACGAACAAAAACTAAATCCTAGATCTGCAAACTGTGAAATAAACGCTTTGTGGCCCTAAGTTTATTTCGTTCAGAATGAGTGAAATCGGATGCTCACCGAAATGAAAAGGAAAATTCGTCCCGAAGAATAATTAAGGTGGACGTATTTTGCCTAACTGGCACATTCATTGATCAGCATTACAAATCTCTGCTAAGCTCATTTTTAAGCGAAACATCCCGTCTCAATTGGAAATCGCCAGTTTCCTGAAAGAAAGTTTCTCGTAACTCTGTTCCCAACAAGTTTTACGCAATATAAATGACATTTCGTTAATTCGGCGATGCATATTGAACTTTGTTAGGCTTAAGAGAAAGTCACACTTCCATTGTCGAAAGCGATTAATGAGACTAAGTTTTGACGATGAAACATTCAAGCTGAAGTAAGTGAGCTGTGATGCCACTTAGACCGTCTTCGGAGTTGCATTAAAAGCCTATCTAGGTCAAATACCTCTGTGTTTGGTCTCTCTCTCTTTCTCCCGACCAATGTCAGAAACAAAAGCTGCTCTTTCTGACGTGTCTTTCTTCCTCTTAAGGTGTCGCTAGCTAGACGATATCAAGCGAGTTTTCTCCCCCATTCTGGTGACATTGAGTCAAAATAAAGAATATCGTTGAACTGCTGTTTTAGACTTTAAAGTCCTCCTGATTTTTCACCAGCCGTTTTACACCGTTACGAGAACGGCACTGTGGCTCAATTCCATCTTCAAAACACAGATAAAAAAAATCCCTTCAATGGTACACGAGTTAAAAGTCTGTTATTTCATGGTTCACAGAACTCGTGCAATGTGTGAGGAGCAGAGCAAAATGGAGGAGCATGTTTACATCAAAAAAATATATATATATATATGTATGTATCTGTTTATGTTTTCATGTTAATAACTTTACGATATCGTGTGTTTTGGGATAAGTTTTTTGAAAGTTAACAATTTGCAGGTTCAATTTGCAAGTTCAACGCAACTAAAATTTGTTGATACTCTCAAATCAAACTTAAATTTGGTGTTTCCATGCTTCCAAGCAGTAATTTTTGTTAATTGAATTTGTTGTAGAGTTCAACAAAATTTTTGTCACATTAACTGGTGTTCGAGTGGTCAGGGATCATTTAATACTAGTTTTGTAACTGCATAACTGTCGTTGCACAACTTTCATTAAGTTGTAATCGCAGCCAATAAATTGGGAAGCCTCTCCTGCCCAAATTTTGAGAGAAAAGTCTAATTTATTACCAATTGGGAAAACGACAGCTGAAAATATTCCCATTATGTTCACCCAGTCACACTCGAAAGATTTTTTTTACGCTAACCCTGTTTTGCGAAAGAACTTTGATCTTACATTCTGCAACAACAGCAGGAAGTGTTCTAAAGGTTTCCCTGTGAATTCTCACTTACTATTAGAATATTTTCAGTTCGCTAACAGCATGTAAAAGTTTGCGTGAGCAGCATTCTGTCGTCGTAAATTTTATGGAATACAACTGAGCTCTGCGTAGTAGACACGAGGGAACGATAAAAACCTTACAGCAGAGCATGTAATGCGGCTGCCGCTGGGGCAGAGTTGATCATGGCTTTGATAATCGTTTTTCTAATTTTGGAGTAGGCCCGACTCATTTTAGCTGTGGATGCACACATTAATGAAGATGTCACTGTTTCTTAGATTCTTTAATAATTTCTCAGCATCACGATATATTTAAAGTTGAAGTTCTTAGATTCTTTTATAATTTCTCAGCATCACGATATATTTAAAGTTGAAGTTCTTAGATTCTTTAATAATTTCTCAGCATCACGATACATTTAAAGTTGAAGTTCTTAGATTCTTTAATAATTTCTCAGCATCACGATATATTTAAAGTTGAAGTTCTTAGATTCTTTAATAATTTCTCAGCATCACGATATATTTAAAGTTGAAGTTCTTAGATTCTTTAATAATTTCTCAGCATCACGATATATTTAAAGTTGAAGTTCTTAGATGCTTTAATAATTTTTCAGCATCACGATACATTTAAAGTTGAAGTTCTTAGATTCTTTAATAATTTCTCAGCATCACGATATATTTGAAGTTCGTAATGAACTTCAAATGTTTCTTAGATAATAAAACTGTTTCCATATATGCGGCACACTCAGTTTGTGCATAAAATCGTCTTAAAAAATTTTATCAAGGTAAAAGTACTTATTTTGAATGAAAAAGTAACAGGAGTATTTCCGAACTGGAAAGCTGTAAGTAACTAACACTTGCTGTAAAAGTTGTAGACTCGCGTATCGGAGTGACATGCTAGCAAAAGCATTCCTAATGTCCAAATTTCTACTGAGATGGAAAGTATGAAATTTTTCTCTCACTGCGTTAGAAATTATTGAAAGCATTCCGTAACCATGAAAATAAAGACAGGAAGAATGCCACGTGTGTGAAAATGTAAAATTTCAGAAGAAATATCTCACAACAAAAAGGCTTCGACTTGAACTCTTGTCTATACTTCAACGTGAAATGAACTGTGAAATACATGACACTTTCTGGTGGGGTGCAGGTTTGAAAATTTTCCTTATCATTATTGAATTGAAAGTGATTTTGGTTAAAATATTGTTGACTGAAATGCATTTTCAGATTTTTTTTCAATTTTGCAACAAAATATTGGGACAATTATCAAAAACCTCAAATTTATATTACACTAACAACCAAAAATCTCCCGAAAAGTGTCATACGTTCCCAAGCAAAAAATTGATTTTAAATTTCATGCTGTGTCACCTCGTTGCCTGAATGAAATACAAAGCATGGACATCCATTCAGAAAATCTAAAAAGTTTCACTTGTCTGTTCAATGTCGGTAAATACTTGGTGATCAGTTGGACCGGCTTTATGTACTTTCGCTTCATGAAGATCAACCAAAATTGCTCTCAAATACCGTAACTCTCTGAAATGCTCATCATCAAGGGCGGATAACGTAAACGATTAGCCGCTGTTCATTGGTGGAACTTAATTGCAGGAGAATATTAAAATCTGCGACTAACAAGTCCTCTAACAAACACAAATAAATAGCAAGTTTCATTTAATGACGGCGCCGCGTAAGCCCGGCAACCGTTCCGTGTTATCACATCGGAGCTTTAGCTTATTGCTTCCGTAGGGAACAGATTCTGGGGAGCGAGGAGGGCGGGCGAGAGAAGCGCACTTGAATATAAAACACCCAATTTCAGGTTAATCGCGCCCTGGAATAATCCCTCAGAGCCTATTACTAGCCGTAAAGATTCTCTTGCTCGGTTATGGTATAAATTACAGTTAATGATTCCATGAATTAAATGTGGTTCTTCAATGATAAAATCGCATTACTGCAGTGCGCAAGAATCGCGGTGCATTCTTCATTCAAGAGATTTACCAGAAGCTAAAATAAACTGAATAGGGAATGAATGTGAGATGGGAACTTGAAATATATGTTTAGCAATGAAAGAATTTAGAATCCAGGGCTGAAACTAATACCTGAACTTTGCTCTGGAAAGAACTCTTTCTTATTGCCATAGAACCCTCATTGGCACTAACTTTTGCAGTCTCTTTAATTTACTTAACTACGTAATTGACCATCAAGATAAAAACATAAGACTTTTATTTGGATCGCTCCTGAAAAGTTTCGACTTTATTACAAGTTGGAAATGATAATTATGGTTATGATGTCCAAGAGAGTGCAGGGTCACGAGCTTCGGAACTGCACTCATTTATTTGCTACCTTCCCTAACTCGGCTGTTTCTTCACTTCAGAGTGGCTCTTCTAAGGAAAAATGATGTTACATGGAACAAATTTGTGCGAGAGGTGTGAAAGTTGTATTCGACTGGCAACGAATATCAACGATTACTCACATACTCATACCTGTTCGTAATGCCGATGACAAAATGATATTATAATTTATTTCAAACTCATTGTCGACGGAACATGTTGCCCATGAATTTTTTATGAGCCCTGACGTCAGGGCAAAAAAAAGTCAGAGACTTGCAAAGTATCTGTTCTTCTTGGAACGAACTCCCCGGACAAAAGATTTGCCATTTGCTCCCAAAATGATGTTGGACCTCCACGAGTACGAATAATGGCGGCCACTGAGTCTACAAGCGGCCTAACGTACATCTGGTCGATTTGAAATCACTCTAGCATCAAATGATCTCGGACCGCAGCCACAGTACGTGGACGATTTTCTCAACGTCTAACTGGTCGCTATAGACGGTCTTACAAACTTTCTATTGCATGGGTTCATGGCTGGGACTTGGCTGACCAATCTAAATGCCTAACATATCCTGAATGACCGCCATGTCAGTTAATGACAATTCTAGCTCGATGCACTTGATAACTGTCATCCTAAAATAAATGACACACAACATGTCTTTCTTGACGGAAATATTGCGCTAATTGCAAAACATGGTTGTCATCTCCCTCTTCAATCTAGCCATGCTGGTTCAGTTTGATGGGTACTGCCACTAACAGACCCTCTTCTGTGTAGTTGAAGCAGGCTCAGAACATGAGAAATCTTCCTTCATCTTGTATCGCTCCTTGCCGAAAGGCTCCGTTGAAGGATTCATGAGGTATCCAACGAACACGACGGCGGGCATCATTGCGATTGAGATACAACCGTGATTCATATGACCATGAGAAAGTTTTCCACTCCTTTACAGTCCAATGAGCGTGTGCTCTGGCCCAGTCTAAACGAGTGGTCTTGTAGACAGAAGTTAACATCGGCGATCTACTCTCCTCCATAAATACATTGCAAGGAGCTCCGTACGAAGAGCTCATTCAAAATCAGCAGGAGCAGGGCCATCCCTGACGATTGCAGTAGTTCCATCCTTGATGCAAAGCGATTCTTGTTGAACAATGCAGAACACACGGCGGCACTCCCTCCAGGTAGGAATTTTCATCTGATTACAATTTTGCCTGGAATTGGCGTATTTACTGGGCTGTTTCCACTTTTGGTAGGCCCGGATAACAGTGCAGAGTGAAACACCGACGAATGTCGCAACTTCTTTTACTCATTGTCCTTAAGCCCATCCAATGTAACAGCTCGTTTTCGCCGTTCCAAAATGGCTTACTTTCGTCGTATCGTTGTAAAGCAGCCAAGAAACAAGTCTATACCTTGCCAGCTCTAAATGAAGACTGATGGCTGTTCAGTAGTGGCATTTAAAGTAACTTTAGTCCCAGCTTTCAACCAGGATTAATGAAACTAAAAAACGACTGTAGCTCTATGAACAATACGGGTCCAATTCTTTGTCAGGGGGCAGTAATATTTCCAGTGATGCCGTATAAATGTGGTGGGATAATTAATTACAAAAGCATGTCAAAACAGGAGACGGCATAGGTATCAACCAGAGCAAAAACTTGCAAAATCCCTGATGAACATTTTTTCCGTGATGGACTATCACGTCGTTCTTTCTGAGATTCAGAGTGATGATTTACCTTGCTATAAAATGTCTATGCAGCTGCAGACTACATGTCGAGCCCTGCTGAAGCGGAATTTATTAATTCTGATTAACACACTTCTGGAGCTAAATTTTTTTCGTCAAAAGTCTCTCGGTTAGGTGGACCAGGAGAACAACTCAACCGTCTTCTAAGCTGCACTGTACGTCTCTGTCACCATGTCCACGTGGTCAAATTTTTCAATCATTGCTCTCTAAGAATTTTTCTGCTAATAATTGCTGCGCTAAAAATTCACGTACTTTAGTGCTGAACCTGAGAACCGTGACAGAAACATTCTGTTGATATTCGATTGCAGCTTCAAAAGGTTGTTCCCTAGTATTTAGGAAAGAAATAATTGGGGTAGAAACTTTTCTTTAGAGCACCTGCGCTTTCGATAGCAGAAATGTTCCTTGTTTTTTCTGCCCCGGTTTTTGTCGCCATGCTGGAGAAGCAGTAGCTGGTTCACAGTGTTTGTGAGCCTCACGTACTATATTCAATGTAAATTGATTTCATGGACTCTAAACCACATTGGAATATAATTGACCTCTCACGAAAAAGCAACGAAAGGAGGAAATTTTGCGATCAATGGGTTCTAAAAATACAAAATAGAAAGAAAGACCTCAAGGACTTGCAATGCATGAAAGGAAAAAACTTTTTTAACACTGTTATTTAAACCAAGATGATCTAAAATGTCATCTACACTGACAGCTTGAATGAGGGTTGCGGGCTTCACTATCCTATTGTAGAATTCACTATTGTAGAATTCTATCCATTGATAGAATTCTACAATCTAATGCAGTCTGCTTCCATGAAAACAGAAGCAAGGATATTGGTTTTTACCTATGCAACTCTTCACATATGTAAGAGTACTTCAATGATGGTGCATGATCGCTGAAAACAAAGTATGTGGAATGCTTCAGCAAATATCAGTATGTTTCATACACATAAAATAACTTTATTCATGAAACCGGATCATCAAAAATCACATAGATAACTTCAATACACATGGTAGAAAACTTTCATTGTACCACCAAATGAACGAAAGCAAAGAAAAATACTAAAACACACAAAGTAGATTACTACAACTCACAAAGGAAAATAATTCAACACACATCGTACCCTCTTCTAACTACGCAATAGGATCAACAAAACAAAGTTAATTACTTCAATACACATGTAGACAGAAAACATTCATTGTGCCGCCGGACCAACGAAAACAAAGAAGAATTCTCCGATACACATGCAGAGTAGAACGCTTCAATCATGCTGCTGGATCAATTAAAACAAAAAAAGTGACTGCTGAACGCATTACCGGCGGAGCTGTCTCCTTCTCAATGTTTTTCTTTCATTATCGACTAAGCCTTTGAAATGGCTGGAGTCAACGAACAATGGCTAATTAAGTTGAGTTTCAGTTGCTAAATTACTCATTGAGGGGGCAGGACATTATGCCACTCCGGTTATTTGCAGACTTATCACAGCTCCTCAGTTCACTATGTTACTTGTCGTATTCGAGCACGGGGTCGTGGAAGCTACGAAGCGAAATCTGGTTTATTCTGCCGCTTTAATTAAGCCGCTAAGATGAGACCAGGGACTGGAATGATTTTGAAGACTGGTAATGATTGTCGGAATTTTAGAATACATTTCGAGCGTATTTTTTCCGTGATGAAGGTTTCTGAGAACGAATTATTTCACAAATTTTCCGGCAGAATATTCATAAAATTAGCAACATATTGTCCAATTATTCTCAAAAGTGAGTTTTACTTTCAACATAACACGTCCGTGATGCTAAAATCCACCAATTGAAGCAAATTTTAGCATAATAAAGGAATAGCTCGACCTGAAGCCCTATAAAATTTGTCAGTTTTTCAGCACGGGCGAATAATTTTCAGTCTTGCTCCCGGAAATTCAGCACCAGTCATTTGTTATGCATAAATGGAGGTTCCTGGCGCCTAAATGTTAATGACACCCAAAGTCAAGGCAGCATCGCTTACAGAGCATGCAAAAAAGGCTCGTTTTACGTTTGCTTTCGTCGTGAGAGGCGAAGATCTGACACCTCGGCTACAAAGGCTCGAGCTCGTCTTTGAGGTTGTTTTTTACTCGAGCGACTTCCCTTAAGGTGAGCGAGAAGATCAATCATTTGCTCGAGTTCAATAGAATATTTGAACCCCGACCGACTGCCGGTCAGAAGCATCGTTGAAATTTGAGCTCCTGCTTACCAACATAATTTTAGAAGAACTAATTATCTCTGGAATAAGAAAATGCTCTTCAATATTAAACGTTCTGCATTTTGCATTCAGGTTTCATCCCTTAATGAATATAAAACTGGCATTTGTGTTGAAACGTAAACAAATTTTTTACCTGTAAATGTATTGTCCATCAATTTTCAGTGGCTAAAACATCTATCTTACATTTCGTAATAATTTTCACCTAAAGGCATAAATTAAAGATCATTGGCCCGAAAATATTATTGTATTTAGATAACGTAGTTGATCGTTTTCCTACTTTCAAAAAAATGTAGTTTAGAGCACATCATAAAACGTTCGTAAATATTCTTTAGCTTGTTGAGTTGTGAAGGCTATTTTAAAGCCGCCGTTTCTAAGAAGTACTTGTCGAAACGCATCGAAGGGTGATTACAAACCTGACGTCGTAGGACGATGCTTACTGACGGTAAGAGACTTTTATGACATGCGAGGGGAAGCACCAGAGTCAAATACATTCATGTAACATTATTCAAATGAAAGTAATTTTGCTACTGAACTGAGTTAATGCAGCGTCGCACACGCGGGAACAAAGAACAGAATACTATCTTGAAGTGGAATGTTCCAGTCGTTTTGGGTGCGGGTTGAGACACCAACAATATGGGTCTGAATTTTAACTCTATTCGAACAGAAAAAGTGTCCGACTTAAATACATTTACACACCTACTTCCTTCAAAAACTATCTATTCGATTGCGGCCCCTGACAGGGCATTTCAACATTTCAACTTGTTTGTTGTTATCGAGTTTTTATCGTTAACAGATGATTTACATTCAGAAAAAAAGTGCGTGTAATAGGATTTTGTAATTTGTAATATATTGATAAACCAATGAAATATCACGCACATTTTAAAAGTATGCCAAAATGCGTGCTTTTAAGAGTAAAATAAGCAGATTTGTAATTATCGGTACACTTTAGTTCATAAACACATTCACGCGTTAGCTCATCGAAAAATGGGCATCTTTAGAGAACATTGAATTTATGTATAAATAAATGCGTCTCTGATGCTGAAACATCATTAGTATCATTCAGGAATGACAGCAGTGGAGAAATGAAGTCATAACGAGTAATTGTACTCATGCGGACATCATCTCTAGCGCCTGGATGAGAGTTTATATTGCTAGCAAGGAATTGTAAAGGTTTCATGTCCTACATGCAATGTAGAATCCTGAGCCATTTTGTCATGCATGGCATTGATTTTGAAACCTAGTAATGTTCAACACGAAATAAGAGTTGAAAAATCGCTTTCCCTTTCCGTTCCAGAATACCAGAAAATCTTCTACTGTAAGTCACGTAACCGCCATTCAAAATCCATTAAGCACTTTCAAGGTTCAGAGCTGAAGAGTTGCCTCAGATTTCCCTTTCCTGAGACTGCTCCCGAAAATCTCGAAGGCTTTTCGCGGAAGTGGGCTCATGGTCGTCACGTATTCGGTCGCCAGTGGGACCCAGTTGTGCATTTCTAGGAGCTCTTCCTAAGGCAGTGCCAAACAGCCGACCACTCTGCAGTGGCTGGGAACATTTACAGCTTCCCATCCAATCCGATCCTTTTGGTGCACATTACGCAAACTCAGCAAACCTTCGCGCTCTTCAGGAGGCGATGAGTTTGCTAGCAAACGCTTGCACCGACTAATGAATTCTGCTTCTGCAGTTGGACAGATACAGCGATTTCAAAGCTGGAAAGACTTAACAAAAGATCGAAACAAGCATTAATATATAGCAAAATTGACTCAATCATTTCAGATATGTCTAGCAATGTTAGAGCAAGTACTAGCATCATGAACAATTGTTTTGGTGAATAATGAATCTTTCCTTTGCTAGGAGCTATTTATGTTATTTCTTTAGTTACGTATGCCTCTTCAATGCAACATGTTTAATACAATCCCTTCATTCTTACTGATGAATCCCAATCTGGTCAATCTGATTCTTACTGGTGAATATCCTTTATTCTTACTTGTGAATCCCAATCAACAATCTGTTATTGCAACTGAGTACTGAGCAGAAGGAACATGGGTCTCAATTATGGAAAACGTTCATTGGCGTGATTGACATATCGTTTTTTTCAGGGAAAATTTTTCTCTTGAAATGTTGGTCAACATTTCAGCTTTGACGTTGGTTCTGGAAGGCAAAGAAATGATGTGGGGCTTCAATTCCGTCATTATGTTCATTTGAAATTCCACTCACTCTCTAGATGCTCAGTCAGAATTAATCTCATTCTAAATATTCATGGTTTTGCTGGCCTTAGCAGTTAGCATGCAGTCGTCTTAGTTGCTTATGCTGTTCTTGATGATTCAAAATTGAAAACCTGTTCGCTCTTTGAGACAAAATTTTAAATTACTGTTCAAATAATTCTAAATCAACTATACAAATCATGCCTTACTGGTTTAGTAATTCATGAAAATGACAAATTTCTGTCAATCAAAAATCAAAGCATTCCCTTGTTCTTAATCGTTGTAAACTTAATCCTGCCTTTAATTTCTGACGTATTAATTTTTTTCTTTAAAGGCATTACCAAGAGGGCGCGTAGATTAAGCAACATTAGAAGAACATTGCTATCAATCATTTCTTTTCGACTAGTGACATGGGTATTAAAATATTCATGTGAGTGCATCATTTAAGTGTATTAACTTTAAGATATTTGAAAAACCAATGATGTACTATCTTTTTTGTACCATCTTTATTGGAACTAAACAGTTTTTCTTTTTTCTTTCCTTCTAGATAAGAGAACAATTCGTGTTCGGCAACGCAATTTGAGGCTATTTCATTAACTATTTTATGGTTCGATCCTTCGAAACGAGGAGTACACATATTCTTCATATATCACTTATTTCCTGATTTCACAAACTGGACAATACCACATGTCGAATTCTTCAAAATATCGGAAACAAATGAAAATACTCTTTGATTTTGGACTGAAGTTAAAGATCACGCCCATGAGCGTCATAATTAAATACAATTTCGTAATTTTAAAATGTCTAAAATATTAAAATAACCACTTTCTATAATAACTACGGTGATATTCGACACTAATCTTAAAATTCGTCTTGAATCAGATAATTAAATGATAAATTTAATCATTAAATGTAACGTGACAGACATCTCATTTTTCACGCGAGCATGCAATCGAAATAATAGAATTTAATATAATCTACGGTTTCGGGAATCTATTTATGTTTCTTAAGATCCATAAAATCCCATTCATGCTTTTGCTTCTCAACAGAAACATTTTAAAGGAGTTTTTAAATTTTATAAAACTAAATACGTCACTAATTCAAAAACACCATCAGTATTATTCAGGATTGGCAGCGGCATAAAAAAAAAGTCATTGAAAAGCACAATTCCATCCTAGTGTGCATCATCTTTCTCCATAGACGTGATGATCAAAAGCGCATATTTACAAGGTGGAATCGCACCAATATTACGTCCTACATGTAACGTAGGATCCTGTACTTTTAGGAGGGTCTGTTTTTCGGGAATGAAAGCAGCTAAAAAGCCATTCCAAACCAATCAAAGGTTTCATGAAGCAAGAGATTGGAGAATCGCTCTTCGATCTGTCAGCCAAATGTGACGACTAACGAAGGTGCCCAGCCGACGATAAATGGCCTAGCGCAATTTGGCCACCAACGGGAACAGCTGAGGAGACCTTCAAATTCTATCCTTCTGTCGCAAATTTTGAAGCAGTTAATTCTAAGATTTTATCTATTCTAACGTTTGAGGTATGATAACATTTGAACTACTGTTCAGCGTTCTCGGTGTCTGAACTTCCAACTATAGCGACTGGGTGCGTTTTTTTGTCTTTTCCATTGCTTCTTTTTCGGTTAACTCCTAGTTTTCAAAATAAACGCCAGAGGAAATCGTTCGCTAAACAAGGGTTTATTTCAAAATGAAATTAGGCGACAAAGAATATCTCCTCGAACAACAAATAGAATTTTTGGCAACCAAATCAACATGATACTATGAAGCCATAGTGTCTTACAATAAATTAAGGCTTCAACTGTAGGAATTATTTAGTTTATCAGGACATATCTACTGCTTTAGAGGCACGAAAATGTGATAGTATAAGCGAACCCCAGAGCAATAGCTTTCACTTCGGTTTTGCTTGATGCATGTTTGGTGAATGCATATTCATTTTGGTTAATTCAAAATGTCGTCTAGTCAATCAATCAATCTTTGCAACAATCTTTGCTTTACAATCTTCGCAATCAATCAACAATCTTTTCTTCACATGATCGCTTTCAACTGTTTTTTTTCATTACCGTCGCTGCAAAACCGTTCATATTTTCTGAACTATGCTTCTGTTCGCCATGTTGAGTGACGGACTTGATGGTGATTTTCTGCTGTCATTACCCTCATAAAATCTAGATAATGTCTACTAATGACCGCCGAAGTACACGTTATCTTCAGCTAAATCATTTACTGTTGCTACTAAAGCTACTGACAAGAATGATGTAGCTTTACATTGTATATATCGAGGAATTGCCCATTTTTTTCAAAAATTATAATTATGTTACTATCCAAATTCAATCTTTATTTCATAACAGATTATTTTCAATTGCATTATAATTTATTGCAGAGTAGAAAGGTGACATTTGCCCAGATCAACTGGCAACATCATACCCTATGAGGTTAGCATGCAGGTGTATAAGTATGATATTGTTCAAAGATATAACAGAAAAACTGTAAGAATTTTCTCGCATTGAGGAACGACTCAAATTTGATATTTTAAAAAAAGTTAGTCCTACCAAAGTAATTCTAACCTGCTACAGCGCGGGGGTGAAAAAGCATGTTAACAATTTTTGAAAAGTGTATTTCGTAATGCCGGAAAATTTTCATTCAATCAATATTTCTTCAAATTCGCAGTAAAAAAATAACTTTTCAGCCGTTGCCGGTGGTTTTCATATTGTTTAGGACGTACATGTTTTTACATATAGTTAATTCTCAGTTGAAATACTCCATTTTTTAACACTTTACCCAACTTAAATGGTGAAAATATTGAGTTCAAAACATTTTCCATTTGAAAAAACAAAATTAATTTTCACAGTAAAATATCACCACAGTCACACGAAAAAAAATAATCAGACTATATCTACGCAAACCGGGAAGTAAATTAAACAAAATCCAGTTAGTGTCATAAATGCACTCTTGTTATTTCCCACCTTTCAATGGACGCCATCAGCTAAGATAATTCAAGCCTCAACGTCAATCTTGCAGGTTTGTATACCCACGCTTTATTACTCCCTGAATAATTAATTCTTCAGCATTTTCATATCTTCAGGAATGACTGATGCTCGCAATTGTTTGTTTGACCAAGCGTGTCCATTTTTTATCTGAAGATACTGAAATAGAAGGTGGTGGGCGTTCGGATGAAAAATTATGCAATTGCAATTATGAACTTCGTAACGTGTCCTGCATTTTCCCTAAACTTTTATTTGAACGTTGTGAGAGTAAACACAGTGATGAGCTTCCATTCCCGAGAAGGTTTTTTAAAAATAGATGTTCTCGACATTCGTTAGCGAAAATTCGAATGATAGATGCGTGAGCATATAATTTCTTCCCAGAGATTTAACTCTACATAGTAATCAACGTCATACAGTCTACCCCAATGTAATGTTTGATTTCATTCCAAGCTAGTATTTTATAATCTGTTAGTAATTTTCTACCGCTGGCATCCGCTTCACATCATAGACAGTTCAACTGAACGATGAGCATTCAATTCCATGCCAGATTGACCATTTGAGGACTGAATTCGGAGGGCAGCGGACAATGCACGAGTTGCAGTCAATTTTTCTGAGAAACAAAACTCTTAGTATGAAGGGTCAATAAAATTGTCTACTGGCCAAAAGAATGAAATCGTTAAATTCCATTGCGGTCAGCGTAACCAGTAGGTGATACGGCCCATCGGTGGGTCGTGCTTGAGTTTTTCCAGCTGCGATACAACCCATCGATGGGTTATTTGAAAAATTCCAGCAATCGTTCAAAATTAATGGAATTTAATGGACCCAGTTAATGTTTGGTATTCATAAAATTTTTAACAACTCTGTCCTTCAAATTTAAGTTGAATATTGAACTTCAGTTTAACACATCGCGGTTAAATAATAAATGTGTTAAATTAAAGAAGTGGATTCTGTGACGGTATGAGCTACCGTAAAATAAACCGAAAAGTTTCTTACATCGTTGTGAAATACGAGATGCAAATTTTTGAGGTCAATTACGAAATGAATGCTGAATTCCTTCATCTAATACAAGCTTAGTTGAATAACACACCTGGCAGTTTCTTGACCTGTGCTCTCTGAATTAAGTTACTTCACTTGGTCGGTCTATGGAAACAAATTTCCTGCAGCACTTAATCCTAGTTTGAAGCTCAGAAGTAACAAGGGAAAGGGTTTAAGGGTTCTGATTTTCTCAAGGCATCCATCAAGTAGGCAGTGTTGTCCGTAAATCTTTAAAAACATTGAATATAGTTTCTGGGTTTTCTTAGTTTACTAGGTGTAATCTTTTCAACTAGGTGTAAACTTAGTTTAAAGACTTTCAATAGACGTACATTTATTCAATCAACATTCGTCTGTATTCAATTTCAACAGACGTCTAGATTGTAGGTCTCCCCGTCATTTTAACTTAGCGACTATGTCCAAAATACATGGAACAATGCCGTTAAATGTTTTTTATTTTACACTGGAAACACTGCTTGAACTAACTTTCATTCCGTTTTATTTATTCGAGTCGACGCTGAAAGACCACCGTTTTGCGTCAATTGAGGCAATCAAGTACAATTTCCAAATAGAGCCTCGTAGCATTCCTAAGGAAGCTTTCCGCGAGCACTGGGCGGGAGGAGAGCAGGGGCACTATAGAGGGCATTGCGCAACAGAAGAAAACTTCAAGAGACACAAATATTTTCTAGTTAGGAGCAAAAAATCATGAACATAGGTTTCAGAGTTCTCAATTTAAAGCACCTACATTCTACTCGTAAAACATCTTTTGAAGACTCACTTTTCAAATGAACATGTATTCATATTCAAGCAGAACAGAAATAAAAACTGGAAAATCCGGGTTTCGTTGATCATGAAGTCTGTAGTTTCTTTGGTAAAAGCGACTACAAGCAACGAGCATAAAGGCATTTCGAGAAAAGCTGAGCATGAGAAGTTTATTTTTCCGATCATTCATGCCGCATTGTGAATAGAAAAAGTGAAGTTCATCGGTGCAAAAAAAATGTGCATGGAATCGTTGTTTTTCTTTGGAAATCGGCATTTCAAGTGAAATAAGTAACATTAGTCTGTTTCCGTTGTGTTATCAACTGCTTGGAGCTGTCCAGAAGAAGAAACGATTAAGAAAAGTGATTTGTTCAGATAAACCACTGCGTTCGTAATTGGGTTTATTGGAAATAACGTTGATACGCAACTTCAATGGATTCTCTCGATCTGTTGTTTCCTTGCATCATCCTTTGTTTGTTTTCACATTTTATACAACCGAATCTGGTTTGAGTAAAACGCTGAAAATTTCTTAAATGCCAAAGTTCAAACAAAATTTTGTTGAAATTTTTTATTGATACTACTTTTTCTCCGAAATCTTTATATCTCCTCTTTAAGTCGGAAAATCTTTCGAGCTCTCACCACACCAAAAACTCTCATCATTACTCCTAATCAGATATGTTGTGCAATTCACTACAATGGCTTCGCTAAATGAAAGCCGGAAATTTTTTTTTACAACCAGATTCATCGTTTGGTTAAATCTCAATTTTAATTTGAGTTAGGAATTAATGGCGCAGTTAGGAAGTTTTCAGTAGAAATTAATGGCGCATCCGTTTATGGAGTCAGATTAAATCCGTTGGCATGTAATGTCATAAAATATCAACAATGATGAGGTACTATCAGCATATAAAGTCAATCGCTCACGAATAAACTTATCTATAGTTAACAAAACTGGAAAGAATATTTCAATGCAAATCTCAATAAAATATCAATTTCAGTCAATACTCTAGGCAGGGTGTTCAGAAGGGTTGCGTGCAACACAACTGGATATAAAGCTACCTAACTACCTAGCTCGGAATGTTGCACTGTCATTTCGTATTAGCGATGGACCTACTCTCTTCCACTTCCCGAGTCCTCAGGAGAAACAAATTTTAGGTTCAAGGAACCCTGCTTTGAACTTCACAGGCTAGAATGAGTTAATGAATAAGTCTGAAATCATTGAGAAAAACTAAAAACAGGTTGCCATTATTTTTTGATTAACTCCATGATAAGTGAGACGAAGTGCTTAATGCTATAACGGCTCTTGCTAGCACAATAACTTATATGCTTTTGAAAGTATGCTTTTGGAATTTATCAGCTTTTTACGCTGGTCAGACTGACACGTATTTATACAAAATCCTTGAACCAGTGGACTTACACAGTATGAATTCAGCGAAAATAGTGCCTATAACTAACTTCAACCCCACTCTGAATTGATAACGCACTTAACATTCAGAGTGGGATAATTAAGCAATTAAGTGAACAAAGAGGATCAGCAACGCATTCTATAGCAATTTTTAATTCTCAAACTATTTCACTGGAACAGAATTAATTCGGCCCCGAATAATGGGAAGCGTGCATGTATAAACTCTGGCATCTGAGATTAGAGATGTTATTCATGCAACGCAAGAGCCGAGTGAAAAATGCTCTCGTCAAAGCTTAAAACTCAGAAAAAAAGAAATTCGAATCGGCGAGATGACTATGTACGTAAGTCATTAGAGCATGGATGCGCTTGTGAATACCAGCAAATTCTAGAAAAACTTTCCACGTAGTAGGCTCATTATCATGAAATGCAGCAGCATAAGCTTTCGGTTTGGCCAGAACGCAGTTCGATAATCTTTGGGAGGGATTCAATATCGGAAATGGCTGCAAGCTATGATATATTTTAATGGGACTTTTAACGAGCTGCAGCGGAATGGCCCTGAATTTCCGTTCTTTTGACCAGCCGGAAATATAAGATTTTCCGCCCCATGCTATGTGACTGGATGTTTCCCTATAGTGGAGTTTATCTGCTGGTCTCCTAATTATATGAGATATTCAAATTGAAATATCGAGAATTTAAGTTTTATTTCCTTACAGTTGCCTTATTTAAATCACTGATTGAATCATTCACCTTATTAGTTGTTAATAGCCACTAACCAATCAAATAAAATTGAATGCGAGTAACGGAAGAAGAACAAAATCTGCATTGGATAAAATAATTTCGAGCTTGTCAAAGTATTTGCCAGGTAGAGGTAAGAAAATTTCCCGTGTAGATGTTGCTTATCCCAACGTGACTGAAATTTTCCCTATTGCTGTTTTTGTTGTGATCTTCGTGAAATTTAATTTGAAACATTCAAATTATTCATTTCCAGGATCTTTTCCAGACAAGCTTCGCCACCAATGCAACACATAAGTTCACTCTCTTGTAATTTTCGAAATAATGCACCAATCGACTTGAAATTACTCTAAAACTAAAGAGTGTTGTAATCTTTCCTTTGCGAGTAATTTGAATTCGATAAGTGCATTATTTCGAAAGTTACAAGTGGGTGAACTTGTACGTGGCATTAGTGGCGGCGCTTATCTTGAAAAGATCCCATTTTCATTTGCAGTGCCATCACGACGATTTATTCAGAGTCGATGCTAATCAGACCTTCAATGGCGTTATTTTCGGGAAGTTATTGCTCAAGCACGGTACATAAATGTACCGAAGTAATAAATAAAAATTAATGAGAACCAGTTTAAAATGAGAGGGAGAGAGGAAAGAACAGACGGCCATGCCCGCAAACAAGCTGTGCCTTTTTTTCTGAGTTAAAATATGACAGAAAAAATCTTACTCAACGGGGATTTTTAACGATTTCCGCTCACAGTGTGTCAGAATAATATTCTCAACAGCTATACAAACTTAGATACAAGGAAATTTGTATTTTTACCTTAAACCAGCGTGGAAAACAGGATCTGATGTGAAACACTTGAGGTTTTAGTATAGAAACACAATAGTGCTGACGTCGACAAAAGGCATCTGTACTGCTGCAGTGTACTTGACTTCTCCATACTTCAGAATGATGAACTTGGATTCTTCGGCAGAGAACGGAGGATCTAACCTGAAGCTGAACTTCTGGTTTGCAGGGGCAGCCATTTTCAAAGTCGAGTTGCATTAAATGACACAAAGACAGTAACATATTCCATGCATCCTTTATCATATCTGCGGAATAATAAAACCTCCCTATGTGGAGAGCAGGAAAAATGTCGGTGACGTTTTTTTTGTCAGTTCATCAGATTTTGAACTATTCAACAATTGTCACTCCTGTTTGATCACCCTGTATTTCGATATTTAGGCTACATGAGCATTTAGATCACCACAACACACAACTTTGTGCTTCTTTAGATGTGCTGCGGCTTCATGGTTAGTGCTGCGGCTTACTGCTCTTTCTTCACAAGACATAAGCTGGTTGCGAACAGAAGTGATAAAAAAGCAAGATAGATGACGAGTGCTGGTGTAAACATTTTGAATTTGACATTGGGAATCATCAAACGCTAAGATGGAAGTCCGAGCTCTCAGAATTAAAGAAATATTTCTACTTCTATCATACGCCAACCATAGAAATTTTTTCGAAATGAAATTTTACGCATCGCATATACGTGTACAGTCAAACATTTAGAAGTTGTAAAACAATATTTGAAAGCTAACACATTTTAGCATTAACAAATTTCCATCGCGCTATAAGTAAAGATTCACTGTTTTATGCCGATTTTCTCCTAGATCAACACTGAAAAACAAATAATGAATAATTGGATGAATTGACTGTATGACGATGAATGTTTTATCTTTCTTATTAACAGCCAAAAAATAAAATGTGCATAAGGCACCCAACAACAGCGCGCTTCTTTTAAGTTTAGAAATCATCACATTCACGACCTTTTCATAAATAAACCCGATTATTTCATTATCGAATCGGGTAAAGACAAGAGAAAATTAAAAGATCGTAGACAAGTTAAATTTACGAATGAAAGCATTTCAGGTTTTGCCCCCCCCAAATCGAAATACATTCATGCACTACCCAGTACGCACTTTCAGTTAGGGATGAAAAATAAGAGGTCGTTTGACAAATATTTTTATTTGAAAAAAATTCTATCTGAGAAAAATCATCAATCATCGCATAGCCGCAGAATCTCCAAAGCTTTTCCTTACTTCAAGTGTAACTCATTTTCTTGAACATTTCAGTCCGTTGCAGTAGCTCGTTTTTAAAAACTAGCGACATACACACTTGTCTAAAAAACAAAAAAAATCCTCAGCGGGGTGGATTCACAATCTTGAAAGCGTAAAAGTTATACGGCTAATAAAAGCAACGGAGTAGGTCCTTTCTAAGCTTAAACAGAGTTCGATGGAACTCTTTTTTTCAATGCCGACAAGGCAAAAGATCTCGGGTAAGTTTGCATGTCTTCTGACGTCACTTGAGCGGGTGAGATGACCGACGCTTGGCTCGCAAAGGTATCGAGCTCCATGGACCCTCTAGGTCACTGTGGGGGACAGGGAGCGCTCCGGCGCACTGGTAAATTTGTATCGGTCTCAGCAGACGGCATTGTTCGAACTAAAGGAAAATCGGGAAACACATCTCACTTCTCAGCTTGGCTCGAAATGCGTCGCTGAGTCAGCATTTCATGCGCCACTAGCCCTCCTTGATCAATGCCGGGAGGTTTCGCCTTCCTCCAAATCCTGGGCTGGTGAAATTACTCGCTAATAAATCTTTGCTGGTCAAGAGCAAAAATTGGTTTTTAATTATTTTGTGTCGAACTGTTTGTTTTCATTTTTGGGATTAAAAGATGCGATGTATATTAGCGCACAGCTATACGAGTGTACGCTTAGTTATATAAACGTACATGACACACAAATAGACATCCTGAGCATGGAACCCACTCATTCATGAATGTGGACGCACATCATCTAAAACATCAACTAAGAGAGAAGGTTACAAATACGTACACGCATCATCTAAAACATCAACTAAAAGTTGAGGTTATAAATCTGTACACCCTTCATCTAATCAATAATTAAGACAGAAGGTTATTTTGTTTTCTTCATTACCTGAGTGGGATTTAACTTCCCCTCTTGGTCCACTCCGCAAAGGTTGAAGTGAATTGGACTGATCCTTCTCCATCGAAGGTTACCTCTATCTGCATGGACGACGAAGGGTCACCTCTGAACTTGCGGTTACCGAGTGGATTCTCCAGCGACCTGACATGCAAAGAGAACAATCGAAAGACTAGCACGTGAGCTGACTGTCGAAGTTGAGCTCCGCAATGCCACTTCTTGAGTTTGTAGCCTAACTTTCCAGAAAGCCTAAGTTTACTGAACTCTGAGGACAATAAGAGGCCTGCAGGTGGCATTCTCTCAGAGTTTCCCTGCTGGAGCAGTCGTCCGATTGATGCGGAATTCACAAATTTACTTTGAATAACGAAAATTTGTTGGCCAAATATACCTGAGTAAATTTGGAAGTAATTGTTTTTTTTCGTGATTCGCTCAAATTGGCTTCCCAGCACATCCTTCTTTGATGGCGTGGCTTTAATTTGGAAAACTGTTGATCCAAACTGCTAAAGAGATCTTAGGTATACGAGCATGACTATGAAAACCAAGTCAGTTTTACTTCAAAAAATTTTCTCTCCTTCATAGTCACAGCTAGAAAATAAAAATATTCTCAATGAGATTCATTGGAGCCAAAAAAATGAGCTCAAACATTATTATCCATCAAGATAATTCCACTGTAAAACAATTTTACTAACATTTCCTCAGAAACTTCTTGATATAATAGGCATCCCCCAATTATTTTATGACTCTCGGTAAATACTGCGCAGAAGCTCTTTTACTTCATGGCAGAACTTTCCTCAGGCCCAAACTTTTATTCTGGACTACAGCTTCTTGGAAGACCTAGCAGGAGGCCGGTTGTTCAATATTCTGCTAAGGTTTTCCTATTCATACACGAGGTGGTGCGGAAAACCCTGATCCCAGTGAACGGTAAGTAGAAACTGGGGCACCTTGCCAGGGGAATTTGAGAGGCGCTCAGTTAACTCGAGCTGGATCAGATTTCGCTAGTCCCATGCAAATTTCCAATGATTTTCTCCCCAGACAAATTTGGCTGAAAACTCGGGAGTTTTTCGAAAGGCTGGCACACTGAAAGACATGTGACTCTTTTGAAATTTCTAAGGCGAAGAAGAAGTCACATATAGGAAAGAGTCAGCATAATTATCACATCGGTACTCTAACGTGAAATGATAAATAGTTATGTAAAAAATGTTTGCACATTGTTTAAAAACTGATGCCACAGCTACTGCAATTGAAAAGGAATTGCTGCTGATCTATTCGTAAGTCAAGTGAAAGTGTTTGAAAGTTTGGCTGCGACTTGCACGCTAGTACTACCTTGGTAGTAAATGAAACATTATTCCGTCCCCAAACTTGCACTTGAAGCTAGTTTATGTTCTGAACCATGTTTTCAAAATTTTCTTAGTCGTAATCATTATTTACACAATTTACGGATTAAATCGAAGAAAATGAAACAGTAAACTGAAAACGAATAACCCAAATAGAGGAATACGGTTTAATTTAATTTATGAACTTTGATGGAATAACTATTCTACATGAAATTAAAAGGCTATTAGGCCTATTGTTCTGTCATGCTAATTTTGCAGTTGGGAGAGACAAAAATTATGCAAAATCTCTAAATATTAAGATCCCGTAAGGAAAAATCGAAATTTCAGCCTTCATTAACTATTCAAATGGACATAGTCCAAAGTGACGCCACAAGCTTCAAAATTCTGCTTCCAATTTTTTTATTAAATTCGCTTTCCCTCAACACATGCACAATATATTGAAAGGAAAAGACTGTGAATAACTGAACTGCTGCTCGAAATGTATCATTATATTTTGCTTCGAACACCAACGTTCCACTCTTAAGAATTCATGAATTTAATGTTCCCGTCTGAAGCAGCCTTAATTGCTCAAAGTTCTTCGAAATAAATTAGTTTTCTGAAAGGGCGACGGTCAGGTCCACAAGTTTACCGCAAAACTGTAATAGCGTGAGCCATTCGAAGCATTACCTTAATTTACGAGACGTCGTCTGATGAAATTAATGGCATTCTTATATCACTTCTTTTATCGCCATGCTTACTGTGATGGGAAAAAATGCATTATTCATGGAATATTGTGAAAAATCGTCTAAAATCCTTCCTCTCCACCGCAACTGTTCAAATTTATTTATATTTATTACGCTAGCAGTGTTTTTGCAAGTAACTATGCACATTTGTAATCTCACCCTGAACCTGGAACGGTCCTTCACAATTGAGACAGCATTTCACTGCTCTTCAAGCAATTTCACTCGAAGAGAAACAAAGTTTGCGAAATGAACAATTCACTTTCATGAAATACTCGTTCCATGACCGTATAAATTTTTTTTAAATAATTAGCTTCTTCTCACTTGCGAGAGTCATAGCCACAAGTTATGCTTTAAAGGTTAAAAGTAAACACTTTCGATCTATCAGTCCATGAAAATATTTCATCAATTACATCGATAGCTAATTGGAATTGAAATGTTTCAGTTCGTGAATCCTTACGCATTGAGTAAAACTGCTGTCTTTGTGAACTTCATTCCAAAATTGCGGAATTCGCAGTTTTACAGCTTAAAGTCGCCACATGTGATCGAAAGACGGTCGTAAATCTCGATGTTAATTTCCATCAGACCTTGCTTTAAATATCTACCGTGAGGAAGAGTCAAGCACAGGCTTAGATTTCTGTTGAGGACTACGTTTAAGATTCTAGCTAGACAATTACATGAGAGGATAATATTGTCAGCACATCACTGGTGACCGAACAAACGGATTCAGTTTGTAGGGCCACGTAGTGCCCCTATAAAGATGTTTTAAAAGTCTGGAAACGTTGCCGATAAAACGTACGGCCATGGCTCGCCTAAATTAATTGTGTAGAGACGCTGTTCGATAAAATCTATTGTCCGTTAGCTCCCACTGGAGAAAATCGTCTCAACTGATTAAAAATAAGGCTCTTTGAAATCGGGTCATTTATAACCAGGCGATAGTTCTTTTCCGAGAGACTTTTAAATAGTTTGCTCTCGAGAGCATTGAATCCGTCTCAAAGGTAAATATTGTTTACAGAATTTTGGCTGTTTTACAATGGGTAATGGAAGCCCAGAGACCTGATTTGCTTGAAAGTGATTCCCATTTTAATACACTCTGTCTTATATCAATATTGACATTTTTTCACTCGACCTGAGCAATAAATAAAGAATTACAAGATGTGGTTTATGACATTCAATTTATACTAACAAGGCACACCAAATATCTTTCATTCGTAAAGAAGGATTAAAAAACAACTAATGGATATTTAAAAAGCAAAATAACGTGAAGTCAGTTCCCAATCCATTGATTTGATCAGAGCTTTAGAAATATGAAATACCAGCGCTTAAATGAAGCAAGATGAATCGTAGGTCCAACGAATATATTACAACGATGAACAGATCAGCTTCATTCATGCAGCATATATGACTGAATTAAAGCTTTTTCCTGAGGGTAAGACCTATCTTCTGCCTGTGACTACAGAGGTGGCCAGATCTATGTTAAGAAGTGAAGAACCAAAAAATTTCGTCATTGTTTCATTTCTGAAGTCACCGTTCAGCAGCTTCTAATATTTCATGTTGGAATGTGATGGCGGCATTGCTTAGGCTACTCTCATGAGATATGCATTTCACTCAGCCGAATGTACAGCACAGAAGACAAAAGTGAGTAGAACAATGTATATTTTATTTGCGCTCAAATGCACTCTTCCCGTCCTTCATTCCATGAATTTTAAATCTCGCTCTCCTATCTCTTAGGTAGCATGCAGAAGGCAGTCGTACGATACTAGTTGTTAATAACAAAAAAATTAAAATCTCTGGCACACTGGCAAAATCTTGCGCCTCATACTCAAAAGCCGTCCTTTTAAAAGATCTTGAAAAGTTTAGTCTGAAATTCAATTTCTGTTCAACGTATTTAATTAGCCAAAGATTTCCCACACTCTAGATCGTTTGATTTGAAACATTGATTTTCATTCGAAATATGATAAACAAATTTTTTTTCTTAACTTCATATCAACAATTAAGCTTTCCTATTCCTAGGATTCTGACTCCTTCGCGAGATTCAAAATTTTAATTAATTTCTCACACTTCTTGGTGGCAATCAAAACGGAAGAGCTCACAGCTCCACCCAACCTCGAGCCTAAAAAGTTCGGCAAAGTAAGCCATAACATCCGTCGTAAGCTGTTTATGAGTATTTGCAAGTTCTTGATGATGGGAAAATATATGATCTCTTTCACTCTTTCTTGAAAGAAAAAGTCAAATATTTTATACGAACTTGCGTAACTTTTTATATCACGCTGGTGAGAATCCGATATTCTAATAAGAAAAATGAATTATACGACGGGATTTATAAATAAGAGTCCTAAAAGAATCTTTGAGAACTCCCACAATATCGGATGGAATTGAAAAAACATATATAGTACTCGTATATTCTGAGAAGTCTTATTTTATTTTTTCTACGTTTTGAGCACAATGTTACACATGTGACTCCCCCCTGAGCGCAGACAAGACACAGTGCGATTACGCAGGCTGTTTATTACGGTGCTGCTGAAATCTGGTCCAATTTACTGGATTTATACCTCAATGGATGCCTTGAGTTTGTGTTTTCCCTTAGAGGTACCTAAAAGAAAGAGTTCGCCGTCATGAGTCTACAAATATACCTACACCAACTCAAGGCATCCATCGAGGTATAAATTCAGCGAATTGGACCAGATCTCGCAAGCACTGTAATGAACAGCTTGCGTAATCGAGCCAGTTCTTGTCTGCGCTCAAGGGGCAGCTCATGAAGAACATTTTGCTCAAAAAATTATTGAACTTGTATTTATTTCAGAATTGCATATCTACTTTGATTTTAAAATCCATCATTTATTTTAGGAGTCACTGAAGATTTTTCTGGGACCCTTATTTAAAAATCATCCTGTATGTAGCAAGACTATAACTAAATTAGAGCAATTGGCGCAGTATTTGCTGTAATCAAGCTCATTTTCAAGGGCCATATTCAGCAGGATGATATTTACCCTACACAATTGTGTCACGATAAAAAGATATAGAGCTTATTCTAGTTTTTGAACGGTGATGTGCACAGAACTTCTGTTGCCGTGGTCGGAGCCTTGAGAGCAGGTAGGAGCAGTAATTGGCGCATTATTTGCTGCAACCAAGATCATTTCTACACATCAAATTTCGCAAAATGATACCTCAACACAATTGGGCCATAATACATACACAAATACAGAGTTTATTAAACATCTGTTCCGCTGATGTGCATGATGCTGTGGTCGGGGCCTCGGGAGCAGGTAGGATTAGCTAGCCCCACCACAGATACGGTGAGAACTTCTAAGGCCCTAAATCCAGCGGTGTCTCCGTGCGAGACTACATGATAATCAAACCAAGATTTGGCCTTGACGTGTCCGGGATCATCACAAAATCCCTGGAGAGCCGCTTGTGCTGGAACTAATGGCACCGAGAAATCATCGTCTTAGCATGTCATTCATTTTACCCGAGGACATCGCTGAATGGAAGTAATGTGTTCACGTCAATAATTGTCTCATTTTTCGTCAATCATTTTTCTTCAATGTTATACTTTATTTTTATTTATGATACGCGAGCATTTCCTCTCCCAGTATTGCCCAAATGTTTGAGCGTTGAAATTTGTCAATTTTTTACATGATATTTTGTAAGGTATTGAAAAGTTACTAATATTAATTAAATGTATGAAATGCGTTCATTTTATGCCAAAGTATAGATATAAATTTTCTTTAAGAAATACGGAATCCGTTTTCAGAAATATGGATACCTGGTCTGTACCATGCTTTTGATATTACCGGTAATCTAAGAGGAAATAAAGTCTGCTCATGATGCCGACACACAAAAACTTTTCTAGAGTCGAGAGAAAAGACAATTTCCTGTGCATTGCTGTTGCTTCAGACAAGATAAGATGAGATTCAGTCAAATGATTAGATCTTAATCTGATTCATCGGTATGTCGTTAAAGCAGTGTTCATATTGTGTTGTAGATTTTCTTCTTCGAAGAGAAACGGAACATCCCGGCTGGCATTCAGCATCACAGCACTGATATAATCGTGCTTCAAACATGTGAGTTGCTTATTACGCTTCGTACATGGACAAGGATTTATTTTTTAAACAAATTTCCACGTTATAGCGCTGGTGATCTAATTTCTCCTCCACTCCTGCTGCTTGCTATTTTGTCCGATCAATACCCTTGAATTTTACAAGAAAAAGTTATAAATTGACAACTTTGCCGTAAAAAGCAGCCTTAGCGTGAGTAAGTCGAAAGAAATAGACCCTAGTCTCCATCTCTACCACTTCAACGGCGCAAATTTGTTGAAAATCTGGCTCAAGAATATCACTCTTTATTGCCCAATGAGGAAAGTTAATACCTCCAGTAAGTGTCCGCGGATCTCCTCACAATCCAGTCTTCACTGGAGCCACTGAGACCTCCTAACTCTCTCTCTAAAGTGAAAGAGTCAATGGAGCTGAAAGGAATTTTCAGCCCCTCAAAATCTTCCGACGACGCATTTTTGGAAAAGAACTCGAGGAACATACTTCTTTTTCGTCATCGGAAACCTCGATGGGTTATGCTGTAAAACAGATTTCACTGCAGAAGAATCTCATAATGGAGTTCCTCAAACTAGTGATGGCATTTTATGCTATTATTATTTCACATATAACACCTGATGAATAACTTACAAGTATTGCTCTTGAAGCTCACAAAAAAGAAGTTAGGAACGTATTCGAGTCTTTTCCAACAAATTTGAAGCTAAAAAATACCATTCAGTGCATGAGTGTGCATTTTTGAAAGCAGAATTTTCAATTTAATTATTTAGTCAGTTTATTTTACAGCACTGGCAAGGCATTTTCTAAATATTTTCCAAAAATGTGTTTCGTGCCAGAATCCAAGATGCTGATGTCCGTAAGAATCCACGTAACGAATCAAAACTTGCAAATATTGAACTGAAATAATCTCTCCCTTCCTTTCTGAGCATATTGTCTTTGTCATGACTCTCATTAATAGCGAGAAACTTCAATTGACATAGCGAAGAAGCTAAAGAATGAGCGGGATCATTCTTTTGATCTTCTCTGCTTTAATAACGACCCGAGTTGGCTAGTTTGCCTTGGCAAGTTTATCAAGTCTTCGCTCACCCCAGGGAGATAATAACCGACCTTGATGATCGTGTCTTTATGGTACTTGTGTCCTTAATACTAGAACGGCCGCGCACGCCCTCATGCCTTCATGGGCCGTCCGGTCATTTTGACCGGAACAATGAAACTAGGATTTACTGGTAAAATGAATGAGATTAAATTCACTGCAATTTTTTAGATAAGAATACCACGGTGAAATATCAAAGTAAAATTATGAAATACTGTTGGAAACATTTATTTATATATTTTTATAACCTTCTTTCATCATTAACACATTTTAAAATTGTGAGGTTTTACGAAGCACTTAAATATACCTAACATTGGACTCACTAAATGCATAGTAATAAAATTAGACGTATTTAAGAAATACAAAGCATTTAAATAAACTTAAATGGAAATTGAAATTATCATCGCTTATTGCACTCTTTACAAACCATTACAATGTTTTTATGAGCTGTGTACTTTCTACAAAGATATGTCTTGCACTTATTACAAGTTTTCTTCGTCTTGTTGCGGCAAAGACCATTGGGTTATTGTATTTGACGATCTGTTCTCTTCTTGGAATTTAAACAATCGGGAATGTCAGACTCTTGAACTGCACGATCCTCTATTTCACCTCTTGTTTTTACTTCAACATTTGTTTTTTTATTCTGCAGAATTTCCATTATAGGAGTAAAAAAAATTCTCTGCGGCTAATCTTAACGTCTATATCTGTTTTGTATAATACGAAGGCATTGATTGCAGCCAAATCTAAAACATTGCACAAGCACTGCATTGGCCAAGGCGAGAAGCAACCTTTATTGAATACAATCGGGCCATTGGATCAATTACGTCAACTCCAAATTTTGTGTCATTGAACAGGGCAATGGATTCAGGGATCTTATTTTGTCCATCTAGAATTGAAACATTTATGTGCAGAGTACTAAGCACGAGGACATTTTTCGAATGTTTTCCTTGGTGTAGAGTCAAAGTGGCTTTGTTGGATTGCAGTACTTTTTAAGAAAAATTAGGTTCCTCGCAGCTTTTAATTTCTGTTGGAATTTCTATCCTTACTCGATTTACCATACCAATTGTTATCTTTTCTTCCAGTCTGACAGCAAGTTTCATGGGTGTAAAAAGTTGTCCGTAGTTACATTTCACCCACAATTCAGAAAAGGCTCCATGAGGGTCATTACAATGTGTTCAGACAAGGATTCATTTGATTTGCGATGAGGGTCTTTTCCCCAAATATGGGAATCCATTGAACAAATACTTAGTTTTGCATCAACAGCAAGCCAAAACTTGACGCCAAATTTGTCAGGCTTACTAGCAATGTACTGGGTGAACGGGTACCAAGATTTAGTTGCAAAAAGCTGCTCATCTATTGTTATATTTTCATTTGGTCTGTACATAACTTTACATTTTTCAATAAAACGGTTCCATACCGTTGAAAATAGCTCATATTTGTCTGTTTTCCCTTTTCTTATCGTGATGTTCGTTCTTTTCTTGCATCATCTTTATTGGACATGAACTGTTTTTCTTTCTTTCTTCAAACCGTAAGTATACTTCAAAAGCTCTTTGTATCTATTTCTAGGCATCAACTCAGCAATACTAAGAGGACCCCATTTCTTTGACCACGCCATATCATCTGGTAGTCCCTTTGCTAGCACTCTACGAGCGTACATGACGGCAAGTAATGCGTATATTTCCTTCTTTGAAACTTTCCAAATTGGATTTGAAAGTTTAGTTTGATCTTCAATTTCAGTACATTGTCTAATATTTTCAATGATGAAATTGTCAATGAGCAAACTATAAATGAGCTGAACTTGCTGTTAGGCGTATTTTTCAGTTTTAGAATGATAGTTGGACCAAGACATTCTTTCTAAACACTATGCTGAGCGCCGCGACCTATAGTAGGAGCGACCTTACATCTCGTATGCACTCGCTATCCTGTAATACTGCATGTCCGGTCATTTTGACAGGACGGCCTTTCTAGGTATGATACCTAGCTTGAGTGTGATAAATTATTTATCGAGGCCTAATATTTTACAGAATTATCCATTATACCATATTATTAAAAGTCAAAAATTTTTGACACATAGCGTCAAATAATTGTACCGTAATAAATTCGTAAATTTTGAATTCCGGTCAAAATGACCGGACGGCCTTTCTAGTATTAAATCGCATCAGTTTTCTTCCTTCTACGCAAGTATTCCCAACTCGATCATACATTTTCAGTTGACATTTTATACTTCATGTATTAAATGAAAGGAAAATATTGTTGGAATTCCTTTCACATGCTGATAAATATTTCATCATGACACTAAAATAAATCATTTCTTATCTAGAAAGGTCAAATGCGCTGAGTAAACTTCGTGAGAGGAGCCGAATATTTGATCATAATAAACATCGTAGCGTTTTGCATGTAGGAAGGTCAAGGCTCCTATGCAATATTCGCGAAAGAATCCTCGAGGTTTTCCCAAAATTCGGTTACTAAAGTTGTGCGTTAGCTGGAAATGACGTCTAAGCGTGCGCGGAGTCAACACAGATCTCGCTCGCTGTCCGTCACGCAGAGACGAGAGTGAATGAGACTATATAGCGTGCACCTGGAGGTGCAGTAAATGGTGTTCCTGAATTTTGCTTACTCCAGGGACGCCGACGATATGATCAGCAATGTGACAAATATTTCCCTCGCACTTTTCTGCAGGAATTTTCCGCGGCGAGATGAAAAACGCCAACCGCCCGCACAGAAATGACAGCGGAATAACAAGGATTCTCCATGAAAGCCTCGGGTTTGATGAAATATTTCCATGCAGCAGTATAGCATCGCTCACAATACTTTGATGCTAACTCCAATAAAATAACAAAGCGAAAAGGGACATCACTTTTCCTTTGAGTTTCTGTGACCATGACCTGAAATGTTTACTGCCGGTCACTGAACCGTGACGCTGACAACACTCCAATATTGCGTGGATTCCTAATTCGGTTTCAAATGGCAACGTTATTTTGTGCACTGGTTGAAAATGGTTAGAAATTTGTAAACTGGGAGGGCTAAGCATATATTTCCCTTGATCATTGTGTTCAGCATTGAATACTTTTAACACGTCGTCTGGGTATGGACACACATGTAAGTATAAGTTTACAAGGATCCATAATGCTCGAAACACACGTGTAGTGTTTGTGAATGAATGAAGTGGCTGGCATCAGCTGTCATCGATGACATGGAAAAATCCGGCTGTCTTTCAGTCAACTCACATCGATCATTACTCCTCCGTTCTTCACGTGAAATGATGCATGAAAGATCGCGGGATATTTCCGATACCCACTGCAAGCGCCGGTATCGACTTCCAGGAAAGAGGAGCTGCGAGATATGAGGGCGAGTTCATAACGCTTCAATATGTATGGGGCTTTTGTTTTGTTTTGTTAAAGGTAAACCCACATCGCCACTGCCGCTTGATGCTACTGCGTTTCAAAAATTCAAATTTTACCGCTGCAATTCGTAGCAGCAATTTTAGAGGGGCTTGTTTATACATCTCGTCAATATTCTGGAGTACAAGTAAACAACTTGCATAAAACACATCTGAAATTTTTTCTCAAATCTGAGTGCAGTGTAGCTGGCGCCAAATAATGTAATGAATTATAAATTATGGGATAGAAGGCACAGCTAAACAGAAGCTTGTAAAACGTTTTTTGTGGAATCTTTAATCACAAAATGAGGTGATTTTTGTTTCACAAAAATCGTTAACATCGATAGGCTAAAATAGCGTTCTTAATCTATACGGGATTTCAGACTATGCTTCGCTACATGGTTTGAAAAATTTTTACTCTGATACTTCCTTTTTAGCGCTTCTTGAATTAGGGTATGGTGACAAAATGAGAGTAGCAACAAACAACCAGCTATTACATTATGGCTGCACAGTAATCCAATGAAGCTACTCTGAAACGGTCACTTCAAACATTAGCTAACTTTCAGTACAATATTAGCTCAGTTTGCCGTTCACTTGAAGAATTTCCACAAGGCCACGTTTTATGTGGCTTTGGATTGAAATTCTTGTCTTTGTATGTTAGTATAAAATTCAAGTTGGTGCAAAAGTAATGTCCGATTTGAAGGTCTGGGGTAAAAGTGAATAAGCTAATGACAAAAATATTTATTCATTAATATTCTCTTAATTGCATTCAATGGCCTCATTCTACCATTCAACAAGCTTATAAAAGCCTCACTCGTAAAATTCTGCAGGTTTAAAATCAAAATACGAATTCAACTCCTTTTGAATCTTTTCTCTTGTTGTTACCCTAAGTCCACTAAAATTATTCTGTGGTCCCCTGAACAAATGGAAATCAGAATCAGGTTGTACGGGGAAAGTCTGTCTTGCAATTTCGTTAGTGGTAGCAGTAGGATTCTCGGACACAAGAACATTCAACTGATCTGAATCTAGTGTTCTAGGACGACTCTTCTTTGGCTCATCTTTTTTAAAGTGAAATAACCACTTCGAAAACGAGAAAATCAACTCCTGCAATTTTTTTCATTCACTACATCATCCGCATAAGTGTTCTGAATAGAGTTTGTTGCTGCGCGTGCACTGACGCATTCATGAAACTCGTGCAGCATGAACATTTCTTATGTAATCTTCAGAAGGGACATGCATGAATGTCAATATTTATGGAAAATATGAACCTTATAGAGATAATCTTTCCATAGAATCGTTTAGTTTAATCATAATAATGTTTTACACGTCCAACGGAATCTAAATAATTGACATAAGAGGATGTAATTGGACACATCCGATCAAAAAATCGAACATTTTTTGGGCACCAACATATCTTTTTCATTTCATGTGTACAATGATGATGGTTAGTTTATTCCACTACATGTTCATCATATCATATCAGTAGTTAATTTCATTGTTTTTAATATTAAACACTACTCTAAAATCAGTTTTTGTAAAATATAATTACAATTATTCTGAAATTTGCTGTACTAAAGAAAATGTGAGCAAGTGAGCAAACAAACGAGAATGCTACTTTCTGAATGAACTTGTCCCTCATACACGTGTTCAGTTTCGCCACGATTTTTCATTTTCACCCGAAACGATGCAATGTAATTTGGTGATTGGTTATCGCAAGCCCAATTGAAGGTGAAGCAACATGATTTATTAGCTTGTGAGTGAGTAAGGGCCTGAATTATTTTATTCGGTTAACATTGAACAAATATTGACAGCAAAGATCGACACAAACGTTCTGAGGCTACTCGAATATTTAGGAGAAACTAAAAAATAATGAATTTACTGAATAAATAATTCCATCATACACTTGTGATACATTACTCAAAAGAATTAAGTATTTCAGAAGATGCTCTGGGAAAGTGACAAAGCTCGTGACACATCAATGTGCACTCATGCATCCAGACGCTCAATAAATTCAACTACCTGTGAACTTTATTCTTTCTGGGTGTTTTGTCATTCTATGAAGAAGAGAAGCGCACCACTTGCGCAGGCTTTTTTTCCTTTGTTTCCGCGACTTGCACAGGCAGGTTATTTCCCCTCAAGTCACGTGGATTTTCCCCTTTTGCGTGAAGGGAAACTCGATCTGAAAAGTTCCTCACTCGGAGAAATTTCAATCGATGCTGTCTATGAAATTCTATTCTGCGGTCCAATTGTTCAATCGAAATATTTCTTCGGAGAATAATTGCTCCGTGTAACCCAAATACGCGAGCAGAACAAATTCACGCCCCATCGGGAAATGTTTTAGAAACGGATGTTATGTGAATACCAGAATATGAGCTTCGCCAGAAAAGCTGAAGTGTAATTCCTTATCACTGTCGTTTATTAACAATCACCATCGAATTTTAACACTCGCGTGAGTTGTAGTGAGAATGTAAGGCATGCAAATAACTATCTACCAATAGTGTTTGAATTATTGAACATGTCCCAGAAAAACCAGAACCGAGTATTTATTTTCCCGTATCAGTAATACTATCATAAGAATTCCATAAGCATTTAATTTCTAGCAAATAATTCTTCAAAATTAACCTATAAAAAAGGTATTCCTGATTCTGATGGTATTACTAATACGGGAAAATAAATATTCGGATCGGGTTTGTGTAAGACATACTGTATATTAGTCAACGAGATAGATTGTAGGTCAACCTTCAGATGAGCATAGATCGTTTTGAACACGAATTGACTATCAATGATAGGAAATAGCCTTATGTGCAAAAGCCCATAATCGAAACAATGATCAGAAGTTATTATTCTGATATCAGGGTGTAACAAAGATCTACATAATTTGTAAGTGCGCAAGTAAACACATTCAGTCTCAGCGTAATTACTCGACGTGATGCGCTCACCAGAGTCTGGAAACCAAAATCAACGCAGAGTATGGAGTGAGGAAAATTTTTTGATTGTCCAAAATCCAATACCTTCGAAAGAAGTGAGACGTGTAAGAAAAAGAAGTTTTCAGTAGTTTTCAATAGTTTTAAGTAGTTATGAGTTGTTTCGAAAAGTTTTGAGTAGTTAAGCATCTTAAAGTATTTTTAGGAAGTTTAAAGTAGTTTTGAACAGTTTCAAGTATTTCAAACCATTTTTCTGTATTTATGAATATTTTAAAGTTATTTTAAGAAATTTCCAGTTATTGTTAGGAGTTTTTTAAAAAGGTTTAATAAGCTTTTAAGAACTTTTAAGCAGATTATAAGTGGTTTCAAGCCGTATGAACCCCCGTGCCTCAGAACAAAATCAAAATCATGAGATCTTTTGTTATGGATGAAATTAGAATCCTTTCCATCACTTCAGCTCAAATAAGTTTTTCGATCTAATTATGTCGAATACCCTACAGTTACTGAATAAAAACGTAAATGTTTGCATACATATATACATAAATATAATATTTGTATTCATAAAATATATATCATGAAAACATCTAACCTCAAAACCGCCGTTGTGTGCTCATTTACTCATTTATTTACATACATTTATTGATATATTTGTTAAAATATTTGTTTGGCGTCCGGAAATTTTGTTCAAGAAATGTATTGAATCCCGTCATTTTTGGCGGGCCGTACTCGCTAGTTTATATATACTCGTATTATCGAACGACACAATCCTCAAACGAATTATTTTCAACAAATATTTCTGAAACAGACCGCTTACAAGCGTTCAGTGAATAGAGCTGAAAACTCAGACCAGCCACAGTAATAGCAAATTCTTCGATACGTAAGATCTCCGCGCTGGGAAAAGAATTCTCAAATCTTGAACATAAGGTGTAAGAATCACCTAAAAATCGACCTTTTGAGCACGCAAGATCATGACGATGAAGTGGTTTTGACTTTGCATCTTTACCACGCAACGTACTGGAAATAACTCCAAAAATTATCATTCAAGTTATGTCCCCAACCAAATGTTTTGCATCTGCATGTAGCAAAATTCATAAAGATTATTATAGCTAAGAGGATTGTTTTGAAAGCGCATGTCGTGAAAATGTTTGAGGTCAAAACGCGTTCCTCTTAAATAGTTGTGCAGTATTTTAATGAAATATGATGGAATTGCTCCAAATCGTGCGTGTAAAACTTTTCAACTAATTTGAATTAAGTTGTTCATTGGAAAAACGCCGCTTCACTGAAGGATTTTATGAACTACATTAATGAGAAGGATGTTTTTTACTACGCCACCACAAAGTCGTCTGAATCTTAAGAAGCATCAGGCGTGAAAGACAAGTCGTGTTTCTTACCCCGAAACTCACTTATTCTTGATGGAAACAGAAACTTTGTGGTTTCACTTGTTACGTTTGTCAGTTATTTTAGCAAACGAATTTTAATGAAATATATCAATTCTTATATGACGTAGTAACAATGATTTACTGTCTAGTTTATTTGAAATTCTTCGAGTTTTCAGTTGTCAAAACACGTGGGTTTCGATATATTTCAAGACTGTTTCTACGTAACTACACAAATAAACAAATCCAAGAAACTCACAGGGTTTCTCAGAGAAAGCTTATTCCAGCTCGTGATCCTCGCTCAGGATATTTGAGAACATTGACTTGCTTCAATAACTTCACGTAGTCTCGAACCCTTGGAAAAGAAGTTAAAAGTTTTCTAGAGAAGATCAACTGCCCTCGCCGACAAATACATTCACTGGTTATCCAGCAAATACTGCACGAAAAGATGTAACTACGGAACTCCCTTGACAACAGCCCAAATCTTAAGAAATTTTATTTTCCGTCACTGACAATTTCTCCTACAACCCTAAAATTTATTATCAATTATTCTGTGCCATAGTTTCAAGAAGTTTGACTTTGTGAAATTGTTTTGTGCGATTAATAGACTGCTTGTTTTCTCAGCTTGATGCAGCCGTTATGTTTAGTGATACCGTATATCTAATAATTGATCATTACAGAATGCATTTTAAATACCAGAACATATGTAGTATACAAAACAGTTGTGGCCACAATTGATTCCCATTCTCACTAGCTCATGCGATTGTCTCGAACGCCATTTAAAACAACATTGTTGTAGAGTTATTCGCGTAATGCGAAACTTACTGTTGCAGTTCTTAGTAAAATTATAGCAATCACAAGCTTCGCTCAGCTTGAGTTTTATTTTCTGTTGATTTCACATCGAATTGGAAGATTACAATTTCATTAGGGTGTTCGGCGTATAATGAAGTGAAAAGTAGAGCAGAACTTAAAAACACTAAACAAAAATGTTAGATCTGTAATTAAGTTCCGATTCTGAAACGAACTTCACGTTCTCATTTTTGGTCAGTCCAGTATTGTGGGACTGCAAATTCTAAATGCTTGCGCTTCATTTGCATTTAAATTTAAGTTACACCAGTTTGTACCAACTTTTTAAGAAATGTAGGCCATCGCTGAATTTGTAAATGGCCTCTTTTCGCATAGACAGGAAAACTCTGTCACGCTCTCGCAGTGCAGTCGCATATTTTATTCTAGTGTCGAATGCTTCGTAGTTACTGAAGCACTAAAATTAAGGCCGCACTACTTGCACAAATTATCCGCATCAGATCAAATACGATCGCGAAACAAATAAAAATGTTCAGTTCAGTGGCACTCATTCTCTAGAAGTAAAAATTAGGATATTGAATTTATTTTAAATTACCAAAATTCAAATTGAGTTGCATAACCTAAAGTTGAACTCGTTTTTGATTATTAAACTGTATGAAAGCGATTAAATCAATAATCATTGTACTATCATTGCTATTCCATCGAAAATTTAAGTTTCGAAGTGATTACATTTGAGATTCTCGGAACAATTTTATCCGAACTTTAACGCATGGCTCAGTAAAATTTACAGGAATCGTTCAGCTATCACTCAAGTGAGTGTTCCCTTGTTCAGAATTGCGTGTTTTAATTTAAATTTCAAACATCTAGAGTCGTGAAGACTGGTTATAAGTGCATCATTTAATAGAAAAATGCTCCGTAAAAGGAAGTATTGAACGAAGTTACTCGCGTAATTCCCATAAAGCTTGTATAATTACAAATAAAGCCACCTACTTCGTCATACACAGACATCCGACTACCAAAGTAGTTAACGGGATTTGTTGAGTAATTTAAAGCATATCAGTCGCCTGTTAGTAAAAATTGCTAGAGCAAGCGTGCATCTAAACGTGAACATACCGACGAAGGAACGGATAGACAGATTAATTATTGACGATGTCGAACAGTGTCGGACAATGTCGTGAAAATTTGTCATTAGAAAGTATTCTGAAACTGAAGACGAAAAATTGAAATTAATTGAATACTGGAATGATTTTCATTCGCTCACTTTTAAAACGGCTGTAGACCTCTAGCTTAAAATTTCAGAAGGTGAAGTTATAAGATTTGTATATAATAGCAAAATAAGCGATTGTGAAATTGAATGACTAGGAACTGTATATGAACAGATACATAAAGCTGAAGCCAAAGACTGGTTGCACACATATATAAAACAAAAATTTATTTTTCAGATCAAGATAGAAGCCGAAGCATAGAAATACTCTTGATTGCACAATTCTACTGAGAACATCCACATAAAATAGTTGAACAGACATTACTCGTAACGAAATTTGGACGCATAGTTACATCAACTTACATGCGTAAATTATATCCACGTTTTTTAAAGAAAGGATCACTGATGAATAAAAGTTTCTGGAATATAGAACTTTGTGTGTCTCTTCAATATTCATCTCGTCCGTTGTAGGATTTGTTGAGTTCAAAGTAGGTACATTATGAATTTACGTTAGTTCTGGCCCATCAGAAATTCTGGAAGGCTAACTAATATTTTACATATTTATAATTGTGAAGAACAAAAAGCTTTGCAGCACGTTTGAATACGTGAGTACTTTTTGGAACGTGTGATCGGCAAATGATAGTTGATCTTCGTGTGAAGTTTTCTTCAGGGGACTTTCCTAGAAGTAAATCATAATCTGGCAAAAATTGAGCTCACATTTTTCTTGGAACTTAATTCCCATCCCATTTCAACTCAAGAACGCCACAGAAAAGCTGTTGTAAGACGTACGTATGAATGATGCATTAGATCATCTTATTTACAAGATACGCTTCAGTCCCCCGCAGTAATAAGAAAATAGAATAATAAGCATTCTCAGATCTATTTCCATCACGCTGTCCGAGGCCACGGTGCTCATGATCAAAGAACCCTCATTAGCTGCCAGAGGCTGTAATTGACATCGCTGTTTGGCCGGCATCAGCCACCTTGTCTCGTACCAGAAGCCTTCTGAGCAAAAATGCTCATATTTCTAGCAAATCTTCTATAAATAGTTGATAGTTAACTCTACAACAACACTACAAATTTGTGTCTAAGTCATCAGATTTCTGATAAAACTGCTCTCAACTGAACCAGAAATGTCCATAGGGTGAACAATTTGAAATGGAATCTTACAGAATGGTCCCCGGAAAAAGTTTCACGTCCAACTGGAGAAAGCTGGCGAGCATCTTTATATCGGTGCATTTCTTGATGGCACGGGAGGTTCCGTGCTCTGTCCGCTAAATTTTAAATTTTCACCACTGAGCGCGCTGCTCCATTACCTTGATTAAAGGGAGCAGCCAACGCATGGCTGGAAGCGGACGTAGTCTCTTCATATCCAGGCGGCTACGAACGATGAAGCAATTAATTAGAAATCAAGTGCAGTGAAGTTACAATGGATGCCAGGCTGCCGAGAAATATAAAAAGATCTGAATTATTAATGATAAGAATGAGGCTATCGAATACTCATTAAATACATTAGGGAATAACTGAATTGTATCTACGCTTTGATGTTTTATTTATTCTTTAATTATTGCGGAATCTGTACCAGACGCATTCATTGCGTCAAGATCTATAACGAGCAGTTAACTACTTTCTAATGCACTTTCTTTTAGAACAGGTGCAACGAATGGTAATTTTCAAAGTTATTTTTAATATCAGAACACAAGAATAACAAAGTATCGCTGTGAATAAATATTTCTTCACATTAACTGCGTGTTCAGAAGTTATATGGGTATATATGGAGATCTAGCAACTTTTCCACGTGGAGTTTTCCGAGAGGGCAATTCTTATTTTATTTATTGGAACGTTGCTCAGAGAAAGCACATTCATCCTTTTGAGCCATAACTGTTCTAATAAGTTAGATTTTCACACTCTACGAGTCGTTTTTCTTTGGCCCAGCTTTGTTGGTATCTGTCTGAGTCACATCAGTGCTGATTCATCGGTGTTTGAAATATCTTTTCAGTTAGGCATGATCATCAGCTCTTCAGGCAACGAGAAGATGACAAATGTTGAAATTCGCTGAGTTATAATTTCATTTCTTACATCAAAGGTTAGTTCTTAGCATTTTTAATCCGAGATTTTTATAGAGATTTACGACGCGTCATTGCAGTCACATTCATAGAATCTGAGAGTTCGTCTTTAAAGAGAGATCGGTCGGTGTGATATCACTTGAATTTATTTCAAAACATTCCGTACCCTTTCCCAAATGCTTTCCTATTTATAACTCTAAAAACATTCAGTTATAAACTGCAATTTAAAAGTGTAATTCAGCGCGTGTTGAATGTGCTTTAACAAGCCACCTTTGATCATACTTATTCATAGATACATGACGAGTGGATTACTCGTAAAAGCATGGCTGCATGTTTGCTGAAGTGTCGCTCTGTTGGTGTTGCTTCTAGTTATTCCCAACTGAGACTCGCAACGGCCAATTCTGGAACGGGATAATTGTTGGTAGCAATTACGTCCATTTGTCACGACATTTGGTTTACTCGAAATGCTGAGAATTTTATAAACTGAGCTCGTACATCACTTTAGCGTAATTGCAATATTGGGCTTCTGAACATGTCATCGTTCATAATGGTACAGTTATATTTATACATTCACTAATGGTCATGAGAGTTGTGGCCCAACGAATCTGCGTTCTCGTAGTGTTTGTTATTAAATATAGTCAGACAGGAAAGTATCTGAAGTATTGTTGAATCTCGCACCAGAGCAAAATCCATATATCAGCAGTGCTTTCACAATGTGGTTTCTTTTTTTTTTTGTCGAACGTTGATCGTATTTTCCGTCAGTGTCATCTTTAAAACAAGTTAGCTTCATGATTTTAAATGTTTGAATTTGACTCGTGATGAATTTAACATAATTTGGATTTGGCAATAGCTTTTCAGTTATGACTACGATTGAAATCTATTAATCAAATGCGATTCACTTTAGTCATGAAACCGAGTTACAACACGAGTGTGCTACTGATATTTTCACAGGAAATTTTGTACAGAAAAACGTTTGCGTAACACGTTACTCTTGATTTGATTAAATTGAATGTTACCTGGAACACAATACAGAAGCGTAAAGGTCACCAATCTCTGGTTTCTGTTAATCTGCTATTAACAAAGGG
>JACJUY010001942.1:108345-123592 GCA_014220935.1 Platorchestia sp. MABIK
AGGTCAATAAGAGACGCATAGTTTGTGACAGGTCGATAAAAGATACAAAGGTTCAACGCATGTAGAGCTGACACCATGTTACGCTTAAGCACTATACTGCAATACTGTAGAAAACAGTAGAAAAGACTACCGTAGTGGAAGAACATATTTGTTTCTTGAATTTCCTCAACAGGCAATGAAATTCAAAACTTATGAGATGAGGGTAATTCACCAGACACTGATGAGAATGAATTATTTGCAGAGACTTCAGAAACAGATTCCATGATGCGGCATTTAGAAACAATAATAACTTGTTTTTCCTTTCACTTGCATTGTGCACTTTTGCGCTCAGTACAAAATTCAACAAGTTTACTGAAGACAATCGCCTAAAATGATGACTCAGTGAGATACTGTGACTGTTTATTCACCGAATGTTAGACAGTCACAGTGAGAGACCAGAACTTAATTGAACTCTACATCGCTCTTTGAGCTTCCGTTCTGATCCATCTTCTAATAGACTCCACAGCCGACTCGTTTGTATCGCCTCCCCTCTCTCTCTTTTTGGCTTGTTTCCTGTCAACTCTAGAGTCAGTTCGCAAGTATTGCTCTCTCTCTATGTGGGATTGATACTGGAATTGAGCCACATTTGAAATCAATAATTGGATGATACAGCTGTCCTCTTCCGAAAGCAAGTTAATTTCCAGGCATTGTACGCAAGACGAGGCTGCTTGTCCATCATTCAGGTGACTGAAATGCTGCATCTATCATTGACGAATGAACACTGACGTCCGTCTAGCGCGCACCGTAGCGTTTCAACCGCGTTCTGTCATTTTTTGAACAACCTGTAAATATTTGTTAATTTCAAATTACTGAGCAAGACCTTTTGCTTTAACCCTTTACGGGCTGCTAACAAATCTCAAATGAATAAAAGTGTGAAATTCTAATACTTTTTCCCTCGTACCTCTGTGGAGAAATGTGTGTACTCATTTTTTTGCGGAAAAATTTTTTTTGAATTTTTTGACCTGTTCCCAAAATGGGAACATTGACAATGATAAAAGGTGCACATAAAAAGACGAATTGAAACGATAGGCATTTATTTTCCTGATCTTGACTAATAAAATTGGAATTTAAATCTTTCAAAATATTATCTTGAAAAAAAAAGTCCTTGCATGTTATTTAGAGAGATAATTAATGAAAATAGATAAACTAAAATAAGTGTAATAAACTAAATACATAATCATTTCATATAATTAGTTATAGATAATATATATAATAAGTATAATAAACATGATGAACAAAAAAAATAGATACAATAAACAAAATAATTCGATTTCTCAAAATATAAGTAGAGGAAAGTAAAACTTTATTGTTTCTATTTAACAGGAGGCTTATTTAGATACTAATTAGTTCACTTATTGATGGTTAGTAATACTGCATACTTTGTGAAGTGCATCACAACACTTTGTGTATGAAAGCCTTGGTCTATTTTTCCACAGAACACTGAAAATGATTTTCATTAAATTATCTGGAAGCACCACATGGTGGAGCAGTTGGTGAGCCTAGACGTTGTCTACGTTTCCATTTTTCATTGAGCCCGTGGGTATTTCTCTTCAAAGCTGCATATGGCTGGCAGTTTCGCTTACCTCACAGTATACCTTGAAAGCAGCAACAACAGGAAGATTTAATCCATGTGCAAACAAATTTCACCATTATTTCCTTGATAGTAGCTTTGTTCTAAAGGAAGCAAGCAGCCGATCGCAAACATCAACGCCACCCATTGCTTTGCTTTACATTTTGATCAAGAATGGTTGATCAGCTGACTTGTTTGTTTCTTTCTTCACTTTTTATTGGCAGCTTGAACAGGACTTATGTCGTTGTAATTGGTAGCAACTGAAACAGAAAAGTCATCTTACCACTTTACACATACAACTGTACCATTCCATTGGCAGTCATCGGATGATGGGAACTTTTAGGTTGCTTCTTCAAATCTTCGTTGGGTGGGAGAGGACATCGGTCTATTCAGTTCTCTATGATAGTTCTACATGCTCTAAAATTGTGACTTACAAGATCTTTCAAAAGATTCAAACTCGTAGAAAAATTGTCAAAGAACACTACATGTCAATTTTTGTTTGACACTGGAGCCAACAATGTTCATGTCACGTAGGAACCCAAGGAAATTCTTCGATGGTCTCATTTTCTGCAGTTTAATTCGAAGTAATGTGAATAACCATTTGAGCTGTAGGCTGGATAACAAATATTGTTTCAGCAGCAGAGCTGTAAGCAAACAGCAACAGGTTCACAAGCATCAGGATTTGAGGTGCGGAGGAATCAGATAATATTGAGTCCCAAGCGCAGCCAACGTTCCCAATTTGAGAACTCTATAATAAATTACCTTATGGAACAAATTGCCATGATCAATTTAGAACATTGCAGTTTTACGTGATTTATATTTTATTTTTGTTTTTTCTAGCAATTATTAGCTAATTTCACTATCACTTTCAAAAAAGTCATTTTGCATGGTTCATGTTTTCGATGATAGTTATAACATAATTATATCATACAATAATGACCTTCATGGTGCGCTTATTATGACAAGTATTTAAAATTTAAGCTTGATAATTTCACAGATTATTAGCAGGTATACCTTGAACTCAGTTTTGAAGTAAAATCATGCAATTTAGTAACTATAAGAAATTGATCAAGTCTAAATTTGTTCCCATTTTGGTAAAGTTGGACGGTAAAGGGTTAAGATAAGAAGCAAATTTTTCTTTTCAATAGTATAAGTACCTCAACCATGTTACGCGTTTGATTTTCATCTATGCAATCATGATACTTTCTTCGCGGATAAAAATTTTTTACCATCAGTGAGAATAAAACAACACATTTGAATGCAAGTATATTTTTTAATTTGCTCTGAACAATCCAGTTTTCCTGAGGGTTTGTGGTCTGAGGACTGACTGACGATAGCAATAAAGCTACTCGGCTCTATCTCGATTGCGATCGAAAGACAATGAACAAAATGTTTTCCAAGCAACGAAAACCATATAATTTCTCAGTGACACATCGAACACCATAACAGGGTTAATACTACTCTTACCAGAAAAATATCATTGCTAATCGCAACTCAAGAAAAATAACATTTATTATACTTAATTTCCCGGTCAAGTTAAGATGTGTAGCGGATTATCTTTCAGAACTATAATAACAATGGCAGCGGCCATCTCGCTTGGGACCCTTCCGTGCATTATTCATGCAGGTAGCCGCCCATCGGTCTTACTTCGGACACCAGGGCGGTTTGCTCGAGACATGAGATTTGCGGCAGGACCAGCTGAGATACCGGAAGAAGCTGCACACACGCTGCTGATCTTGACGTCTTGTTGAAATAAACTCCTTTGCTGCTATAACAAACAATAATTGTTGACCTAATTCCGCTAAATACGGTTTCTATTATAGCGTCTGACAGACGTATTTAAACTGCCTCTGAATGATTTGCGTTTCAAGCTCGTGAATTGAGAACCTTACTGTGATTTCATCGAAAAGTGAGCGAAATAGGCAAGTGTTTTGTATTCTGCGAACACCTAAGAGTGTAGAAGTCATGAAGCTTCCAGTTTCCTTTCTTGTTACGTAAAAGTAACCTTTTTGAAAGTGTGCAGTTACATCTGAATTGCACTGACATAAAAATGAGTATTTTTTTAACGGGCTTCAAATCTCCTCTCAATAATATTATCATCTGAATGCGTGTACAAGCGAAGCTGCCAAACAACTCATCTGAAAATGCTTGAATAGTATTGGTTGTTGTAATAAGCTGAATTGTGCACCAATTTATTCTCAAAAAAGTCTTTCTCAAAAGTACACCTAAAATCTTGTAGACGAGTCACACTGTGTGGACACAATAATTAATATTCTTCACATTGAAACACAACTCCTGAAAACTTTCAAAACACCATCATACTGAAAGCTCCTAAGCGAAAAGTATTTTAAAATCTATTTAAAAAAACCTGCTGCCTAATTTTCGTTGGGTTTGTTTAACGAAGGCAGCACGACTTGTTTGCCTTGTTTGAAGGCAACACTGTTAATCCTTCGAGGTGGAATTACGGTTCTTTTTTATAAAATAGGCGTAATTTATTGAGTTTCTTGTTGACTTCGTTCCCTAGTGAGTTCTCTGCACTATACCGCTTCCACATTCCGACATCGGTGACAACCTGATGCTGGACCCACTCCAATGATGGTGGCTGTGTTGACGGGGACGTGAGTAGAAAAAGGCTGACGAAAAAGGGATAAATTTATTTCACGACTTTCAACGGAAATGTCCCTTAAATTAACTACTAGCTGGAGCATCCTCTCGAGACATAATTATAAGAATAATTTCTACGTTTCCATAGAGAAACCTGGTTGTTGAGAAAACATCGCACGCAGAAAGGTAAAATGATTGCAGATATACTCATAAAAATTATCAGTTCAAACATTTGGAGGCTTAGCTTTACAGGTTCATTATTTAAAAAAAAAAATTTAGCGATACCAATATTGCAGACTATGCGTAAAAGAAAACTTTCGATCATAGTGAGACCCTATTATACTATATATTTCAAACCGACTCCTTTTTCCTTTGAAATTAACGAACCGGCGGCAGCCGCGTCTCCTTAAAGATTAGGGACTTTAAGCGTCACTGTTCCTCATTCTTTTCTTGATGATCCTAGTCCTGGTGCCTGAGCATGATTGGTGTACGCAAGTAGTAGCCCTTGGGTGGGACACTTGACTTGTTCTTGAAGTCTTATTCTATTTTTATTTCCTTTTCGCTCATCACGATCACAGCTTCGTGGCGAGGTCAGAACATTCCACGGGCTTTCTGAAGAAATCGTTTACCTTGCTATGATAACGCAACTTGAAAAGTATTATAGCTTACCCCACACTTCATCGCTTCCCCACGCACTTGACTCAAAAATACTAGTCTGAGAAATCATAGCTTTCGCTCGCACTAGGAGTAACTAAATAAGAGTCTAAAACATAAGTCTGCAAAATGTCGTGGCACGACCTTCCGCTGGATGTTGGCCTAGAAATGGTTTCACAGCCGTGTTTCGGCCCTCTATCCCACATGGCTTGCCTCTGCGCTCTGCTGTCACAAGGGAGACCTCAAGCAGACAGAGCTCGCGAGGCAACATGTCCTTCTTCAAGGCCTTAATGAAGCCCTCCGTATTGAGCCTGATGTCTCCGGGGGAAATGAACGACGACATAATGCGGCTCTCGCTGTCGTCTGCCTCAAACGCCATCACGTGGCTTGGAAACTCAGTTTACATGAGTCCTTGCTTTGTAGTCGCATCGCGCAAAAGTTCTGTGCGTTCCTTGTTGAACTCACAGAAGCCGATTCAAGTCAGCCAGTATTTTTTAAAAACTAATGTTAAACATTTCAAGTATCATCTTTATTGGGAATAAACTTTTTTCTATCATATATACAAGTTTTCCTTCCCCCTTGATCTCACTGATTTTAAACAATCGAATTTTAAAAGCCAAGGTGTAATTTTTCATAAAGACTTTTGACACTATGTATTCAGAAAATTAGTGGAGATCTTTGGCGAAGAACAACATTGTGATATACAGACAAGGTTGATAAATTCCTGAAAATGCTGCAAAATTAAATAGTAAAGTTCTCACAGAATTTAGGGAATTGAATTTTCAACTTTAAAATTCGTGCCAATTCGAGGAATTGGAATTCCAGACAAATTTAATGGAATTTCGAGGTTTAAACATTTTCTTATTTAAAAATTCCAGACAAACATTGTTCAGTGATTGACAAGTTAGTAGTGACCGCGATCTGTGTGAACGGAACAAGTGATGAATATCATTTATCATTTTTTGCCCACTCAGTAAGATTCGAAGTCTAAATAGGTTATTTGATCGGCACTAATGTATCGATGTCGCATTCTATGTATTTTACCCAAAGTTGAACTATTCCACCATTTTATAGATCAGCACATCAAATTGTTAAAGTTGGCAAAAAATAATGAATGATATTAAAGTCAATTCAATGAGATGGCTGAGAAATATTAAGCCTTAAACAAACCGCGAATACCATTCGATTTTCAATAGATATTTAGAAGCAATTTCTTACTGCAATGTGGTGTTTCTAGCGTTATAACGCACCATTTCCTCCAAATTTATTGCATTTTACTCCTGCTAAGTGCCAGTTTAAAGAATGTATGAGGAGCTCGCGGGAGAAAAAATTTGGCGTGAAATCGGACGTGGAAGTGGCAGGTAGTGACAGGTCGATAAGAGAAACAGAGGTTGTGGTAGGTCGATGGGCAGGTTGTGAATGGTCATCAGAATATAAAGCTCAACGACTTACTGGAATACACTACTCTATACTGGACTGAAACTGTTGTTTACTACGTCAATACCCTCGTATATTACGTCGATACTAACGCATACTGCGTAAAAATCCCGTATACTGCGCCGATACTACCGTGTGCTGCCGTATACTGCGCCGATACTGCCGTTTATTGACTTATACTGTACCGATACTGCCGTCTATTGGCGTATACTGCGGCTGTATACTGCACCGATACTACCGCATGCTATGTCAAAGTGGCAATAATGTCGTCCACTCCACTGACATTGCTGTCTACTGCACCGATACTGAGGTATACTGCACTGATGCCGTCGTATACTTCAGGTAAACTGACGTATACTGCCCAGGCACCACAGTATACTACGGCGATACTGCTTGGACCGCGCCGGTATTGCACTCGTCCTGCCCTGATTTTCATCCAGTGGCTGATCTGTCCTGCTAGGGGAGCCAAATGGTCATGTTCTTCCGCTGCGTTCAACGATTCTTTTTTCGCGCGTTTCGTTTCCAGAATCCATACATTACAAAGCCATAAAAATCACATTATGCATAAATCGGATTCAACGTTATTCCTGGTTTTGATTATTTTTCTCTTCACACCAACATTTTTAATTACCAATGATTGTTTAATTCAATCCATCCACATGTTACTGAATGAAATGTGGTCTTAAGTTTGTTGACGTGACTTAATGACATCGTTTCATTATTCGGAAGAATTTGGAGATGTTAAACAATTTTGATGGCTCGCATTAATATTGACGTAAATGATAACCGAGTCTTAATATTTTATAAATAAATAATACTCACCGAAGCATCGCACAACTTCTTTAGTTCCGCATTCTTGAAATTTTACATTAGAAATAACATGAAAATGCTCCATTTTTAGTGGTAATTGTTCCCTACATTAAATTCAAGGAAGCAAAAACCTCCAGCAAAACCATTAAATCATGTTTGGCAATATACTTCAGATGAAACAAGTCAGAATGGAGATGAAAATATTGTAATGAACAGAATATCAACCGCCAAGAAAATGTTTGACTTCATCAGCCAAAAGACAGAGTAAACATTTAATGAATGTTGTACAAAATCTCTCGTTCCAGTATTTTTGTTCAAGATTAGGGAGAATAAACACTAGTTACTTATCATTGAAAGAAGACTTCACCCATTTTGTTAGAGAACCTCCGTCAAATTTGAATTCACTCCTATGCAGTCGGAAGAGCATCCTACATACACAGCGCCAAAATGAGTTCGATGGAATATTTATTCCGAGTGCGTGAATGTAGTGATAAAATCAGTAAAGCACTGATGTTCTTCAGATATTTTTGCGCAAGATTTCATCTGCCCTAATGAGTGCGTGTTGCTCTCATTCTAGTTTTTTTCACCGGAAATTTTTTACCTGCTATTGCATGTAACTGGCCATCATTGATGTAACCTCATTTTCATACATATAAACAAGTATTTTATTCCCTTTCTTGAAATGCAGCAATCCTGTAGCAGGTCAAATGCCCTTTTAAATGATGAAAATGCATAACATGGAATGCCTCATGAAAAATTTTGCGGCGCCAAAAGAGCAGCTAAACAGGAATGTCACTATTTGTCTGCATTCATAACTCATTTTGCCTCTGTCTGCATATGCCTACGTGTTTGCTCATTTTTTTATTGGCATAAGTCTATTGTGGAACGACGACACCTTGTGTTTATCGTTTTCTATTTGCGAGTGCATAAACCCCTCCTCGAAAAGTTTCGGTCCTCCGACTAACTTCGTAGAATGATCCTTATGCATGAGCAAACTTTCTAAGCAAGAGAGTCGACCGAATCCGTCCGCATCTTATTTCCTGGACTCCAGCGGCCGAAACTTCGACGTTACGAAACTTCAAATCCGTGGACCGGAGCCGACCTACTCAATGGTGTGTCGTTCCATAGAAACATCTTCCGACCAGAAGTCTGGAAACTGTTCCAACTCGGTCTCATAGCCTTATCTCATTGCCCAGTGGCCTAGACAGGGATACAGCCGGCGGTATTTACGAGGCTGATCGTAAATATAAGGCTTCAATAAACCTTTAAATTTACTGAATACTTCGATAACGATAAAGTTTATGAACTCGTGCATTCACTATCAAGTAACTTGATCTCAAATGATCGTCGTACTTCTCGCAATTACTCAATGGTGGCTCCGTTATTTGAAATTTTTCCCAAATTTCGATGCATCAGCGCTGTCATTGTCATTCTGTGAAATTTCGGATGTGCTCATATCGTAAGAACATTCTACACCAACTGCCCAAGATCCACTGAACATTTTTAGAAATTATTGCATCCATTCAATTAACTTATGCCCCATGTATAAAACTCGTAACTGAGCCCTAAAAGGAGGATCAAAAGAACATAGAATAATGTTATGCGATGGGTATCAGAAAAAAGCGCAGTGAAAGCAATGTCACCGTAGTGGGTGCAATCCAAAAACGAGGAGATGGGAAAGATATCAACTCAACATTATGGTATATAAAGTTTGAATTTTTAAGAACGCGTAAGTTTAAGATGAGCTTTAATTATGTTATACCGAATTTAGCGCAAACTTTGCTTAGGTTTTTATAATTTAGCCACAAAAATTTTCACAAATCATGCAAATGTTATGCACTGAACTATAGAACAAGCTTACAATTATGTATTTTTTTTTCCATTGATTTATGACATTGCAATTTAAAATTCTGTACTAATATTTGATTATTCATCAAGATTGGTCAGTCTCGTTAAAGAAAACACGTTACAACACAGCAGTTCCGATGACTTGTAACAGTGATGTGTGATTACCCTCAGGTAAACGCAGGTACTGAACTAAGTACTCTTTAACAAGTTAAAAACAAAATGAAAATATGCTTAATTTAGAAAAGCCCAATTTTCTCAACTTGCAAATTAGTAACAATCTCTAAAATTTTAATTTATATGCAATCATCAACATAATCCCTGAAAATGGGAAACATACAAAAAAAGGGGTATTTAGAAAGAATTCAAATGTAGGAGCAATACAGATTTCTTTGAGTTCAATAATTACCTGATAAAAGCTCCTTGTCTCGAGTACTAATAAAATCGAAAAATCATTTTGTCAGGTAAAGACCACGCTCTCCTAATCCGCAAAAAAATTATGAGTACAATGCCAGAAAAATAACAGGCGCACAATTCTCCCTACATGTTCATCGTGTGTGGCAGTTATTTTCAGCCTGTAATTAGGAGCATCAACCGACACGCCCTCAGCGTCAACATGTCAGGAGTTTTTAAGAAAACAGCATCACGTAATTCTTCAATGATAGCGAGCAGTACCGAAAATTAACTCCATGAATCAAAAACATCAATTGGATTTAGCGTCACTGAGCCGTAAAAATAAGTTAGGAAAACATCAGTTTCAATAGAATCAGACTGGTAATTTTGCTGAAGTGAAATTTTTACAAAAAAGTCGCTAAATAAATGGTCAGTACATATGATTTTGAATAAACTTATTGAATGATCGGAAAAACTCTAAATTCCCCATTGTCGAACAAGTATAGTGATATTTGAAGCATAGTGATATTTAGACTGCCAAGCCATCATAGGTTTACTTACATTTTAGAATTATTGCCCTCTATTTAACATTTTTGTTGTCTTCGAAGGCCATTGTTTTCAATCTAATAAGAATTTGCAGCAAAAGCCCGTACGCTTAAAGCCACTCTGATGAATAATTAATATTGAAACGTAATGAGCGTTCAATCGTGAAAAGTGTGTGGACCAAGGATTAAAAAGTGCTAACATCACTTCAACATCAGGTAATGTATTTAAAAACTCATTTACTTCGTAAAAAATTCTCCATAATGGATACAAAATTCCCGAAACTCTTAAAGTAAATTATCATTTGGCAAAAGGCTGTATAACGACCAGCACAAGGGATCAGGTCCAGACCATTGGGTGGTCACTGAAGAAAGAGTAAAATGCCCTCACTCCAAAACTGGCCCTGGTTACAAAATGACCGGTTATATTATAACACTTCTGCAGCTTTTACGTAGCTCAGGGTTACACGAGAGGATCCTGCGAGACACATAGATACGAGAGAGACGGAAAGAAAGACAGGCGGAAAGAGAAAGACAGACAGAAAGAGGGAGACAGATGGAAAGAGCGGGAGACAGACGGACAGATAGAGAGACAGGGAGGGAGAGACAGAAAGAGAAAAAGAGACGGAGAGAGAGAGGGAAAAAGAGACAGAAACAGAGAGACTGAAGGAAAGAGAGCATACTGAGCAGAGCGGCCAGTCTACAGAGGCCGCGAGAGTCGGACAATCAGGCCCACAATAATTTGCGCCCCGCAACTCCCAGTCCCGCCACTAGTCAGGGCTAAAGTTCCGTGGCCTACGTCAACGATAGATCCACTTGACAATAATAATTATTAATAGTGCTCAAGAATGGAATCTCTAACGTTTGCATAACAAACATACAAAGTAAGCATGTAGTCAATGTAATACGCTGTCAACGATAGATATATTGATGACAATTAGTGTTCAAGAATAGAATCTCCAACGTATACATAACTTACATAGAAAATAAGTACGATGTAATCAATGCAACTCGCTGTCTGAAGCTGGGTCCTAGAAGAGGTGGTGAATAAATGAAAAAAGAAACTCTTGAAAAAGAGAATAAATTTTGCTGGAATTACATTGTATGCAAATGCAGGCATAATTTCCACTGCGTTTGATTGATAGTTATTTTCATGTCATTATTATCAAAATTGCACGTTTGACTTTTATCCAAAGATTACAAAATATTTCAACGCGATCATTAAGTCATATGCAAGAATATTTAATAACAATTAATACAATACTCTGCTGTCAAAATTTGAAGAGGTATTTTTGACGAATGAATTTTCAACTGGGGAAATTTTATGCATATGCTGCACTGTAAAACTTTGGTCAATATATCCATGTCGCTGTTAAATTATGTTGACTTGAAAACCCTTCCTTTAAAATTCTCGAAAAGAAAGTACCACATAGAACACAGGAACACAAAAAACTGTAAAATGCACAGTTTGTCTCCTTCAAATGAAGAGCGCTGGGAAAGGCGGCAAATTCTCCCATGTGCACAACTACGATTATAACACTTTATTGGCGCTCCGAAGATGAAGGTCACAAAAAAATTGCATAGTCTGCATTGGCAGGGCTTACTAATTGGCAAGAAATTTTGCAAATGAAATGTCATTCTAAAGTAGAGGGTTTGGCAGACATAGATTTAAGCGTAATTCATTCAATGCATGGAACGCAAGAGCAGCCACACAGGTATGCATGCATCGGTGTAATTATGAATGCTGTTTCACTTTACGTGAGGCATTTGAGGTGTCAACTACGTCACCGAATTATATACGGAATAAATGAAAGGAATTAGTTGATTTCTCTAATTCTAACCATTTGGTCAATGAAAATAGAAAACAGCTATNCACAAAAAAATTGTATAGTCTGCATTGGCAGGGCTTACTAATTGGCAAGAAATTTTGCAAATGAAGTGTCATTCTAAAGTAGAGGGTTTGGCAGACATAGATTTAAGCGTAATTCATTCAATGCATGGAACGCAAGAGCAGCCACACAGGTATGCATGCATCGGTAAAATTATGAATGCTGTTTCACTTTACGTGAGGCATTTGAGGTGTCAACTACGTCACCGAATTATATACGGAACAAATGAAAGGAATTAGTTGATTTCTCTAATTCTAACCATTTGGTCAATGAAAATAGAAAACAGCTATAAGGAAGTGGAATTGGAAAAAATTAGTTGTGACCGTTCCCAGAATATCCAATGGTCAGTTGGAAATTTTCTAAAGTGTGATGTGGTTTCTCTTTCAAGGAAACATAAACAGTAGGAAAATTAAGATCACGAGTACAATTTCTTGGTTCCAAATCTAAATTCGACCAAGTTTAAAATCAATAGTCGCATTTGAAAAATACATGCCGATATTAACTCTAATTTCTGTATATGCGTGTCGAATTTTAGGAATGAAATAGAGCAATCGTTCACTGCAGTTGTTTGTGCAGCAATTTTCGATTAAACAGGTACCGAGTGTCAATAGAGAAGTGAAAAGCATGGTGGAAGGAAATTTTGTACGAAAACCATATGATTTTATGATTTCTAAAAGCTATAAAATGTAATTTGTTTCTTCCGACAAGAATTATCACAAATTCAATGGCATGAGCACACAATATTCTATGAAAAACAACTCCATTATACAGCTCCGTTGTATATCCAGAGACCAGAAGGAAAATGTACGTTGCAATCACATATTTGAAAGAGGCAAAGGTCATTCCCTGCGTTAGCTCTTTCTAAAGCGAGAAAAAATGTTCGTGTTCAAGCACTAAGCTAGATTTAGAATTTGGGGCACGGGTCTTCATTGCATTACTTAAAGCCTGCACAACAATTCCTTCGCTCCTAAATCATCGGCCTACTGCAAACAAGCAAAGAATTTCTACGGGGTGTCCCCTCTCCTAATCTGCTCTATTCTGACTCACAGAATATAGGTATGATTTACTCTAATTTTCCGGCAACCAGATGCAATTCTAGAAATTTTAGCGGTAAAAGAGACACATGAATCGTCAAGTGAAGAGTGCACTGTTAGGGACATTTTCTTCTCACACAATTTGCAATGAAATAACCCCTTTAATAGACATACTTATCGTTTCTATCCATGCTTTATTAAATAATCAACCCGAATTTTGAGGATCTGTTGGCTTACAGTAGTAAAATGCAATGAATAGAAGAGAGCAAAAAATTAGGCGCTATACTGCGGATTTTACCTAGTGACTCTCGTCCACGAGTAAAAATCCCTTTAACGTGCCTTTTTCTTGAATTTTCTACAACAACCCTGAATAACTCTGGTTTGGCTTTGGGATTGAAGAACTTATCGTGATCCCTACTGTGCGGAAATTTACTTCGCAGTATTGAGTGCACGTCACCAGCAAAGTACGCATGTTAAAATTAAGAGTTCAAATGCTGGAAGTATGTGAAACTGCTGATCGTAAACGTGAAGATCGTGTTATCATTGCCCTCTTTTGCTTATCTATAATCATAAGTCAACTCAACTCGAACGGGCTAGGAAATCAATCTATAATAATAAAATAATGAGAGGGGTGTCTGTCTCTCTGACTCTCTTTCCGAAGCCAGCCGAAAGTGTGTGATGAGCGTATCTGTGATACAAGTTTCATCAACAGCTCCACAATTTCCAGTGAATTAATCCATCAGATTCGAAAAGGAATGAATATCACGCGAATTCTTAGGATATGGAGCGTGTGTCATGTGATTTTGTCAAACATTATTATAAATTTTTGACGGGCCGTGTGCACTTGGCCTCATCACCTCTCGAGAGATTGAATTTTTTATTTCATACGGCCTTTCTTTCATTTCGCCTTCTTTCTTATTTCAAATGAAGGCTTAGCCTGAGGCCTTTTCGAGCAGCGAATGATCTCATAGCGTGATCATATCTACAGCTACAGTAAAGTTCAGTTTGAGTAAAGAGTGTGAAACAACCCGAAATGATACGCCCACCTGTTATGTTAACTTAATTTCATTAAATTATTAGATCATCGCAATTGTACAGCTGCTGGTACATTTGGGCACCCATCGACACATCTCACTTCTTTGTAACAGCTGATGAAACTTTTGCTTTGTCTCTGTCTGCCTTCTTAATTACAGTTGAGAGTTTTGAAATCCTTTTTGAAATTTCCGCTATCTCATTGTATGTGTCACATAAACAATGGTGAAATTGTTGCTTAATCACTTTCATCTTCGGTAATTTCGTTGCCGAATTTGATTTTTGGTGAAAATCAGTCTGATGATGAAAGATCATTTACGATCTCAACCGTTTGAACATAAATACATTACATCAACTATTGAAGCTCGAGACTTCAACTATTACATGTTGAGCGCGAATGGCTTATTGTTTGCACTCTTGCAGCTTGGATGAGCCATGAAGTTTTGAAAGACAAAATCGACACAGTCTATACACTCAGTCATCGTCAACGCCAAGCATCTAAAATCCTTCGAGCTCTTCGCGTGGTTGAACTGTTCGGATCGATTCCAAAATCGATTAATCCAACTAAATTTCGGATCTTGATTTCCGAGTTTCTCAGACCAGGTCATCATAGAGACTTTTAATATAAATCCTACATTTTGAGCCACAAATTTCGTTTCGATCTCATAACCCGGCATCAATTTTAATGAGTCTTCTGGCTCTCCACAACAAAGATGAATGGTTTTAAAAATTACTTTTGGCAGTGTTCCAACAGATCGATGAGTTCGTTCTGAAATCGGCGTTCTTGAGCCTCTCTTTTTATAGAAAACAGAACTGCCTTATCTGCAATGTCACTCTAAAGTTTCTGTGGAGGAGGTGAGGCCATAGCTCACTGAGTGGGACCCAGAAACCCTAGTGCGATAAATTCGGAGCTGCCCAGCGTGACGACAGCTGATAGAGCGCTATGAATCACGTCTGTTGTGCCAAAAGATGTGGCTTGTCAAGAAAAGTGACGCCCCAGCCGAGGTTCCTAACTATTACAGAGCTAAAAATTTCCGAACGAAACTCAAGAATATCAGCAACTTTGCAGAATGAGATCCTTCTAATTGATTACTTTTAACAAATTAAATTATTTCGATGATATGTTTTCGTCAGTTGAGTGTGCGTATATGTTAAACATTATAGAAGCTGCAAACATGATATTAGCAATCTATGGTGTTGCTGAATTAAATTATTCAGCTCTGTAACATCCAGAGAAGATGTTTAAGCAACGAAGACAAACATTATGACGTTTGGCGCTGGAAGAGCTAACTTTCTTCCGTCGCTCAGGCGTGAAGCGTTCTCGGATATTCTGTTGTAGTGTTCTCCCCCAGGCTGCAACACGCTTCGGGCAGACTTTGAGATATCTTTTTCGTGACA
>JACJUY010001943.1:6440-25683 GCA_014220935.1 Platorchestia sp. MABIK
TGTGCTGCCGGTGGTGTGTTGCAGGTAGTGTGCTGCAGGTGGTGTGCAGCAGGTAGTGTGCTGCGGGTGGTGTGCTGCCGGTGGTGTGCTGCCGGTGTTGTGCTGCAGGTGGTGTACTGCAGGTGGTGTGTTGCAGCGAATTATTGCCGAGAGTATAATGGATGGACGTCACCCATCAAACGGGAGTTTTGACCTTGTTGCGTACACTGCATTTTGCTTAAAAACAAAACGTCGACAATTCTATTTCATATTCATTTTTCTCCCAAAATATTCACAACATAATAAATGAACACTTAACTTTCCTATGCTTACAATAAAAACATCGGTGCGCTCACTTGCGTTCATTTATGTGCTTACGATTGCAGTGGGTGTGGTTTCATTTCATTCTTCAATGAAATGTCCCCAATGAGCTGAAATAGTTTGAAAAATTACGCAGGAGTTAGAGCAGGAAAGGTACTTAATTTCACGATCAGCTTTAATAGGCGGTTTTTCCAAATTGTCATAAACGGATGCTAATGTAAGTTGTTTTCAAATATTTGAACTTGAAGAATTAGTATATATCAACAATGTCACCAAATTTTAAACTTTAACCGTAAAAAACGAATTTAGTCGTTGCGTGCATTTAAAACATGTCACATACCTCAGTTCTTAGAAAAAGAATGAAGGCCAATTGTTATTTTACACTAGCCTTGCCAGTTTGAATTAGATTTGAATAACAAGAGAACATAATCTAATCCAACATTAAATACTCACGTGAAATATCTGCAATATTTTGTCGTCTAGTATTATGAACTTCTTCAAAAATTTATCTCGAACATTCAAACGTTGGTGTCCGTGAGCCAATTTTTAGGGTAACATAAAATTTGATTTAGGGGCTCATTCAAAGCATTGCGCGCGATCTGTCGGTTGAACTCAGTTCATGACTGTGAGTCATCGTGCGATGTATTGGAAGTTACCGACTTTGCAAGGTCGCTATTGGTGTGAGTTTTACTTGTGACTGTGTTCTTCGCAATTATTGCATTAGATAAATTGTGAGTTAGTATTTCATCAGATGCTAAAAGCATGTTTATTGATGTTATATTGTTTGTTTACCGGGATGTTGAGGCGATTGACCGTTACGCTCATCTTTAGATTTTCACGTTAGTAGGCGAGCTCAAGCTAAGTTCAATTTTTTAAACTTAGTTATGTGAAGTGTTGTTCGTCCGGCTGTTCTGATACTAAAGCAGTGGTATTCATATCAAAGTACTCTGGATAGATTACTGAACAAGTTTAGAGAACAGTTCACATTCACTTGATTCATTTGCAAGTTAAATTCATGAACATTGGAAGCTTGAGGAAGAAAAAAATATTTTATGAACTTATTTCAAGTAGTTTTAGTGGAGAGTTTGATAAATAAAGAAATAGGCAATCAGCTATGTACCATGCTATGTTAATAGAAAATTATGTTAGTAGATGCACAATGGCTCTTTCCTCATGATTTGTTACATTTCTACATTTACGATTTTTCTGGCCTAATTATTTTTGGCTGATAAACAGAATCGAATGAGCTAGGTTGTTTTTTATTATCGTTTTTGACTTGGGATAATTAGAGTATAAAATTATTTATATGATGCACTTGGTATCCTGTGTGGGGACACATGTTGGCATGAAACGATGTCCTCTAAATGGTCCCTTCATTATCCCCTCTCCTGAATATACCGTTGTTGTATTATGGGAGGCGTAATTGCATTCTGTGAATAATAACAACTCTAATTTTTCTGTAAGATTTTTTAAAGAAAAATAAATTTAATATTATAACTCATGTGTTACAGAGTGGCTGCAAAGACTTTTTTTCAAATGTGAATTGATGTCTCAATAAGTTACTCATTTTCACGATATTAATAAGTGCAAATGCTAACATTGAACAAAAAATAGGACTAATATATTTTTTACAGAGCTTTGTATCTGTGCCAACAAGAATAGAGAAAAACGCTGGTGATAACCAAAACTCTGAGTTTATAATGAAAAATCGATTGCTGTAAATATGTATCATGGCCAAAAAATAGCACCTCGTTGTATGACTCTTGCACTTTTGAGACTTAACACTCCTACAGGGTCCATGAGAGATGTGCATTTGTGTCATTTTATATTGCAATTATTGTTTCGCCTTTTCATGATGGACATTTTCATTCATTTTTTTACGTCCATGTCAGCTCGTCTTTCTGTCTTCAACTGTTCTCTTGTTTGATTTATTTTTCAAGATTTGTAATTCGGGGCATTGAGTCCTGTGCAACAGTGCACCCTATCTATCATTTGAGGGTATGGTTTGTTGTAAATACCTTTTTGGTGGATAATTGCGCAAGCTAATTGTGCTCTAGTTTTTTCTGTAAAACCGCATTAGTAATGCTAGGAAATTTTTTTGTGCTATACTCTGCCTTTATTCTCCATTTGGTTTTCTAATGAAATATTTTTCAGTGTTTGAACTTGTTTCATAAAATGCTGTTCAGCATCCAGTCAATAAACAAGCACATTCAGGTAATTTTAAGTGCCTACGTGTGTAATTTATAAATGATGCATTTTTTTTGCAAAACATTTTTTTTGCTGGTTCATTGGTCACTCAGCTGAGGAAGAGTATTGAAAACTTACATTGTAACTCTAATTCCATTTGCTATGTTCTTTAATGATATTTAAAATGTTCCCTGCAGGAAAATCATATCTGTAAAGTCTAAAAATTTGAGAGATCTAACAAGAACACTATATATATAATGTACATTGTACATCAGTGTTGAAAGGACACTCTGTACACTTGAGTTGATATATATGTGTATATTAAGAAAAAATAAAATATGGTATATTTCATTGGTTTATTTCTTAATGTATAGATTTATCAAGAATAATATATACATATACATAAAGGGTGTTGTGTAATTGGATGCACATATTTTAACCAAATACAGAAAAGCGCAAAATAAAACGATTTTCATGAGTGACAAACACCTCAAAACCTGTTTTCGAGAAATGATGACCTGTTATAATTATAGATTCCCGTTAGAATGGGCTTGACATGCAGCCAATGAGTAAAATCTAACTCATTTGGCGCTCGCTTCAGGCTATTCCTACGGGAATTTGTAATTATTTCAGGTAATCATTTCTCAAAAACAAGGAAGTTTTGAGGTTTTTGCTACTCCTGAAAATCGTTTTATTTTGCGTTTATCTGTAAATGGTTAAAATATGTGCATCGCATCACGCAACACCTTGGATATACCGGGTGTCCCACAAAATGTATTTTTAATTTATTATATCTCTGCTTTAAATTAACATATTTGAAATGTCTTTTTTTTTCACCATGCAAAGAATGTTGTTCCGTTTTCGGATAATTTAAGTTTTTGAAAATCGTTTAATAACCACTTTACAGTGATCGATTTACTGAAACAGGTGGAAAAACTAATTTTTCAAAAGAAAAGTTTTCAAAACAATACTGGTGTTCTTCATTTCTCAATACATTACTAACTTCCTTTTTTCATCATTTGAAGACACCTAAAATGCAGCTCACTAACGATCGAATAATTTTCATCGTATTAGAACTAGAAGGAACGAAAATGTGTGACAAGGTTAGAGTAGCTTTTAATATATTTTTTATTTTCTAACTGTGCGATACAAAGTTTTCTTATCGGATGAGTACCTTTCTGGGAATTTTTCATTTACTGCTCATCGAACTTTTTTACAGTTTTTCGTTGCCTCAAATTCCAATACGATGGAAATTCTTTGATCGTTAGTGAACTGCGATTTAGGTCTCTTCAAATAATGAAATAAGGGAGTAAATAACCTCTCAGAGTGTTTAAATACTTGGTGGTGTGTAGGATACATCATTGTGAAATCATTTTTAACAGTAGGTATTGAGGAATGAAGAAGAACACCAGTATTGTTGTTTTTAAAACCTTTCCTTTGAACATTTAGTTTTTCTACCTCTTTCAGTAAATCGATCACTGTAAAGGGGTTATTAAACGATTTTCAAAAAATTAGACTGTCTGAAACGGAAGCAAAATTTGCTACATTGTTGAAAAAAGAAATTTCAAATATGTTAATTTACAGCGGAGGTATAATCAATTAAAAACTCGGGGACATTTTTGTGGGACACGCGATATAATGCAGACGCTCCTCAGAGGGATACAACTATTGTATCCATTGGAACTAGCGCTCACAAGGAGGAAAATGTGAGGTCCTGAGCCAATAGTTAGGTAGGCCTTCTTTTGTTGATATAAAATGTCTTTGTGATGTTAAAGACCACCTATTTTTGGTTCACTGCTATCCTGTTTTTTAACACCTACTTTCTTCTTCAACTTTGATCTTGTTTCATGAACTTTTTTCTCAACTTACTGTTTTATACCATTTCTGCACAGATTCCGCATTCCCTTAAAACGTTGATTGTTTTAAACGTTTGTGCGATTGCTACGGTTGGTTCGGTTAGGTTGTGAATAGCAGAATTTAGAAACCGACTGTACTGCTCAAATCCATTCTTGTCCTTTATATGAATGTAAGAAATATGAGTGTACGATAATTTTAACCTGGTATGCTAAAATCAATTCTAAAAAAAGTAGTGAAATCATGGAAATGCCATTAATTTACGCCGGTATGCAAATGAGCAATTTACTTAGTGGTACACATATGTCCCAAAACGTAGTCCACGTGTTGCCTCCATACTAAATGGTGCTTTTTTTTTCCTCTCTTTAGATCGCATTTGTTGCGGATAGGGAGGCTTAAATTGACCAATAATCAAATCTATAATGTAAACGAGCGTTGAAAGGAACTTTGTGATCTGGAAATTTCATTCCCATCCCTATGTTTATGTAGTTGATATTTGTTTGTTACATGCAGCATTATAAACGGATTGTGATTCTATGTCTAATTCCTATGTTATTTTGGTGTGCCATAGGTGGGAAGGCTGTGATTAATGGAAGTAAGATATTGATGTAAATTTTAATGTAGAAAATGTTTAATTTTTGATATAAAAGTAAAAGAAAAAGTGGGATTCCAAATCCTTTCTAATGTATTATCTTATGTACCTGAGCTCCCGGTTGCACGTGAATCGATCTCATTGGATGTACAATATTGTACTGAGCTTATTGGGTCAAACATTCACAATGCATTAAGTGTGAATGTATTGTAGGATCCAAAGATTCCAGTGCAATATTGTACACCCCGTGAGGCGAGGCACGTGCAACCGGGAGCGATTTTTTAACCTATAATCCATGGACGGCCAGCCGCGATTCGAATCTGGTTCTGAGGCGGGACACGGCCGGTAGGTAAGGCGGGTCACGGGTGATTCGCGGGCGATTTTGTATCCGATAACGGGGACATTTAACCTCTAAACCTCGCGTATTCTAACCAAAAAACCACCGTATTGCCAATGCCGTTCCACCGGCGATCCGGCCTTAATTTTCAATTGTTATATGATAAATTGGAAATTAACTACAGATGAATTAAAAGACTTTTGAATGATTAATAAAATATTGGAGTGACAAGAAAAAGGCCACGATGACGAATTTAAGAATTTGATGTGGAATATCACAATTTAAATAATAAAATGACATTTTGTGCCAAAGTAGTGGGAAAAAATGTCTATCGAAAAGCATAACATTCATGGGAAAGTCTACCCTAGTTCAAGGAAATGGCTGTAAGGTTTGTTGTATGGGATCTAGATCTATAAAAATTGCCATACACCTGTGTTTTTGGAAGTACACAGGGGTCGTCTCCATAATTTTTTCCCACTTTCGACACACTTTTGAAGACAATGGGGGAAAGAAGTGGAGGGGGGAGGGGGGGGAGAGGGTAAATGGGGAATGAATGGGTGCTTTTCAAGAGACATTTTCTCCGAAACTTATCATCGTAGAACAATGATTTAGGTGTCATTGGATGTACAAAAAGTTGCTGCATGACAATGCGAAGGATGATTTTGATACTCATGATCATTTTTAGTTACATAGGAAAAATCTATGTAAAAATAACAGATTGGAGGAGATTAGTTAAGTTTACAAAATAACTGTAACGTTCTTTGTACGGGATCTACATCTAAAATAGCATATACTTTTTGAAAATAAATAGGGATCGTCCTTATAACTTTGTCCCATTTTCGCAATAGTTACGAAGGTAATGGTGAATATTGGGGTCAAATGGTCACTTTTAAAAATCTATTTTCTCTGAGGGTTTTTATCGTAGAGCAATTATTCAGATATCATTGGATGCGCAAAATGCTGCTCTATTCACTGGAATAAGATTTTTAAAATTCATAATAATTTGAGGTTACATTAAAAAATCTACGAACAAATGATGGCTTTTTCAAACTTCTTTTTTTAAATTTCATAAAAATAAAACTTTTGCGAAACTCAAATTAATCCTCCGACTCGTCATGCAGTAACTCTATGCGCATCCAAGGACACCTATATTATTGCTTTACAATAACTACTTTCTGAGAAAATCTTGAGAAGTACCCTCGTTTTTACCCAATTTTCACCCATTAGCTCCGTAATTGTGGCGAAAATGGGAAAAGTTTATAGCGACTGTCCCTATTCATTTTCAAAAAAACATATGCATGCCAATTTTCGTAGATCTAGATTTAATAGAAAGAACGTTACAGCCATTTCCTTGATTCAGCCGAATTCAGGGTAGACGAATCCCTTCAGCAAAGTAGAAGTTTCTTCGACAGTGAATTTGATTCTAGCCTTGTTATCTCCTTCCCCATTTAAATAATGAAACAATGGTTACATATGAGAGTCTAATGAATGTGTCCTCAATTCACAAAATTTAAAAATGAGTACAGAAATAAAACAATCTGAAGCTACATTTCATCAGTGAAATCCAACATAATCTTATCAATCTCCACTCTTTTCAGTTCTAGCAGTAGGAAGTGCTCGAACAGCAATCTCATTTTTCGCATTGTTCTTCAATTATTTTTCAGAACAATTTTTTAACTTCAATTTTTACTAGCATTGTTTAATCATACTTTTTTCCATACATACATTCATCTAAATGATTTCCGAATAGCCTTTGCCATTATTAATGCGTATATATAATATTTTTTCAAGTATGTAAATGTGTTTACCAGATCTACATAGAAACAGCATGTTCCATTAAGTCATTCAATGATCGATTTTGCCAGTCGTAGATTTGAATGATGACTTATTATGAAGGGAGCATTCGGTAATCCAATCGTTTTCTCAGCCTTGAAAATGCAATCAATTGCTGTAGATTTCCTGAGCTTGAATTGAATGATAAAACAACGAAAACTATTTTGTTGGCAAGAGCAGTGGCTGTTACGGGAATTGAGGGCAAAATTCGCATGCCATTTTTAGACGCATTAGGATACTCTAATGCCCAAATGATTTCGGCATTTCTAATTTTTCCTTAAGGGCAAAGAAAAATTGTCACTCGCGCATTCTTCACTACCGCTATTACCAACATCATCTTTTGAAGTTCGTGAATCATCGTTTCCAGTTGTATAAAAAGGTTTATTGGGTGACGTTCTACGGTCAAAATCTGAATTTTCATTTTCTGGATCTAAAAAAGCCACAGCATCAAATGAAGAGACACTCAAGTTTTCAAAAACTTGTCATCAGTGTCTCATCAAAAATTTATTGGTTTCATAAGTTCCTGGCAGATCTGGAAATGAACGGAAGTGAAAAGGCCTGCCAAATCAAAGCAATATAAATGGCACACAGATCATCCGCACACATTATCTGATAACAATTTTGGAAAAACGAACAATCTTTAATTATTAGAATTTATTAAGTTCCATCACTGTACAAAAAATTTTATGAGCTATGTTACTAGGGATAAAAATCAATTGTTGTTAGAACCGCTGTAGCAAATAAGAGAACTGTTTCTAAATTCATTTTAGTTCATCACTTGAACCTAAAAAATGTTGGATATAAACTGAAATTCAGGATCAATAACAGGCAATGAAAACTTTGCATATACGAAATTTTTGAGCGACGCTGCTCCAGCAAGATTCTACACTGTTAGGAAAATCCTTCAAGGTTCCAAGTAATCTTTACGTGCATATCATATAGAACGCCAGTCTCTAATAACTATGTTATGATGTTGAGTGCTTGAGTAGGGCTGTACAGAGGATTCAGCTTACACAATTCGTTGGAGTCAAGTCATTCTACACAACAGTTTGAGTTCGCAGAAGGTGGGCATGAATGTAAAATAGTAGTGTTGAATAATATTTTGCTACCCAAAGGTTAGGGTGAGAAAAGTTAGGCCACACAAGAGTAATGTACATTTCAGTGTGTCAACAAGAAATTTTCAATGAAAACGAGAATGATTCTCCAAAAGTTGAAGGAATTAAGTTGGTTTATTTTAGTGGGTATAATTGGGTTATTTTTTGCAAAGAACACATCTGCTTTGAATTGCTGGGTTGAGAAAATGATTTACTCTACCATATTTGGAAGCATCACATGGTGGAGCAGTTGGTCCGCTTTGACGTTGTCTATTTTTCCACTTTTCACTGAGGTCCTGGATATTTCTCTTGTAAACTGCATATGGCTAGCAGTTTCATTTACCTCACAGTAGAACATGAAAGCAGCAACAGCAGAAAGATTTAGTCCATGTGAAAACAAATTCCACCATCATGTCCATGATAGAAGCATTAGTCTATGGAAGGCAAGCAACCTGTCGCAAACATTAACACCCCGCATTCCTTTGCTTTGCGCTTTCGTCAAGAATGACAGGTCAACTGACTTGTTCGTTTCTTTCTTTACTCTTCATCAACAGTTTGAACAGGACTTATGCCGTAGTGATTGCTGGTAACGGAAACGTTTTAGTTCTCTTGCCACTTTACACATACAACTGTTCCATTCTATCGGAAGTCTATAGGTTGTTTCTTCAAATCTTTATTCGGTTGAAGAGGACAGTCGCCGAATCAATAATTCTCTCTTATAGTTCCACATGCTCTACAATTTTGACTTGCAAGGTCCTCCAGAAGATTTGAACACAAAAAAATGGTCAAAGAACACTACATGTTAATTTTTTTGTCACTGGAGCCAACAATGTTCGCATCACATAGAAACCCAGGGAACTCTCTTTTCTGCAGCATAATTTCAAGTTATATGGACAACCATTTCAGCTGCAGACTGAATAATAAATATTGTTACAGCAGCAGAACTATACATGTAAACAAACAGCAACAGGTCCATACGCGTCAAGATTTGAGGTGCAGAGGAATCAGACATTTGAGGGCTAAACGCTGCCAACGTTCCCAATTTGGGTACTAAAATAAATGGATTTTTGTAATAAATTGCCAGGATAAATAAAGAATATTACAGTTTGCTATAATTTTTGTATTATTTTTACTTAAGTTAAAAAACTGAAAATATTAACAAAGAAATTAGCCTAATAGATATTTTTGAGGATAGTTATAATTACATCACATAATTATAAACTTCATGGTACGCTTACTCTATGTATTCTAAATTAATGCCTGGAAATTTCATAGATTATAAGCAGGTATACTTTAAAGTCAGTTTTGAAGACAAATCATGAAATTTAATGACTACAGGAAATTTGTCAATTTAAAATCGATTCCGATTTTGCGAACGTTGGATGGAAAAGGTTGTAAAAAAAAATATTTTCGAATTCCTGCCAATCCGATCCTTCAGTTTCTGAGTATAAATTACCTACTTAAAACTATCACACTTTTAACATTATTAAACAATTAAACAATTCAAATAATTTATTTACCTCAAGCGATACAACAATAGATTGTCTCTAAAGACTAGTACAATATGCTCATTTGAGTATAGCAACTTAATTGTGGGCCCGAATAAGTTCAGGGACTTCTCGGGCATCCTATCATCAACCCAATTTCAAGGTGTACATGCTTAACTTAATTTATTTAACCTAGGGGAATACTCGACTGATCAATGAATTAGTTCGCTCATGAATTCACGACCGAACAATGATTTGATTCTATTTTTTTACAAAAGCAGGTAATATGGACTAGATGGGAACATTATACTCTAAAAAATGATTAGTAGCAGACTTAAGATTTATGACAATAATCAAGGCAAACTATTTTATCATGATAAGGCACATCGCAGAAAAAAACTTGCTTGATTACCTTATGTGATAAATATTTCGATGGAAACAGGGATTCAGGGTTCGTTTTGAAAGCTTTGTAAGAACTTTTTGTACGGATCTCAGCAGGGATCGCACTCCACTTCTAAGTTCCAATGGTGAGGATACTTTGTTGTGACCGAGATTTTGAATAATAAGGAAGTATGAAGTTACTTCTATTTCGGGTTAAATGGTCACAATGGCCAATTTTTGCAGTTAATAATTGTTTGAGGTCTCTATCGCCATCATCAGTTAGTGTTTCATATTTGAAATTACATTTGGAAAGCTTGTAGAGATCCAAACGCTTAAGTATTTTTAAACTTTTGAATGAATCATTTGTGTGAGCGTTAAATTCTAATTTCTTTACCGCTGTAATTGCTCTTTTTGGAGCACATAGGGTAAATTGATTTTTTTCCAGCAATTCCGTGCCAAGATTCTATTCCGGATTGTAGATATGGTGACATGATCGTTACATGAAGTATTTTTAAAGCTTCTTCCGGCAATACATTTTTTATTTTATGAAGGATTCCAACGGATTTTGTTAATTTATTACTGATATGTGCAATTTGCTCTTAGAATGCCAGATGTTGATCTAATATAATGCCCAGGAACTCACAGGAGTTGGTTTCTTCAATTTCACCATCACCAATTATAATGCGTGGGCGAGACACATTTCTCTTGTATGAGAATATAACGTACATTGTCTTATCGCTATTGAGACATATTTTATTAGCTTTAAGCTACATTGAAACCTTTTGCATCTCATTATTTATGCTCTCCGCGATTAAAATTGGATTTCATGCGGATGAGCCGCAGAGAGTGTACTGAATGTGGTCATAAGAGTCACAGCTCATATGTCAGTGTACGTGGAAATTGTCACAAGCGTATATATCCCCACCGTGTCCATCTGTACATTTCTTTTACTACATTCTTCCATAAAAAATTTCAAACAGAATAACTTTCAATGCGATTACATTTATACGTTTTTCTCTCAGTCTTGTGGAAGCATAGACATGTGCTGGTATGACACCCATATACTGTACGTTTATCAAATATTAAGATATTTTAAAAGCGATGTAGTTCATATAATGGGAGTATATTGTATCATGCCTGTTATGAGGGAAACAATGTTCACAAGAAGTTTGGTGTGCAAATGATTTTGCCTGAGCAGAAAGATTACTCTAATTACCACTATTTCTGTCAGCAAGACGGTACAGTATGTACTACACGAAGACAAGGAAACCCAAGACACAATAGGTGTTCATTGGAAAAGACTTTTTCTTTTCTTATTTATGTCGAATTAAGTTATTGTTAGCCTCGAACGGCAATTTCTCTTTTTTGATGCTCGTGAGTATATTATGACAGCATTATTCAAGTAGTTGATCTTACGAATAGCTTCAATTATGTTGTAAATGTCTTCGTTAACGTTGTACAACGATTTCTGACTCCAATGAACTCTTTCGTGCCAGCGTTATCTGTGTAGGAAACATCATAAATTTTACCGTGATAAAATCTTTTAAAATACTTTCTTCTCGCTAATTATCTCGACTGTTTAATCTTGGACGAAAAGTTACTGATATCTGCCCATTTTAATTTCAACGGTGATCCCTAATATTGCAAGATCCTAATTTCGTAGTTTAATATTATATATATAAGTGTGTACTTACATGAGCGTTTTCATCAATGGACCATTAGTGTTACGCCATTTTTTTTTATTGCTTATATTAACAAGCATTATCAAACTTTGATTAATCCAACGAAAAGAGTGCATTCAATCATGCTTTTCTCTAAATCACTTCGAGTATAGAAACGTGGAATACGAGACCCCTGTGTGTATATCAACTAAATATCTTACGTAAAGATATTTTTAACAACAGAATTATACATTTCATGTACCGGCTTTATTGGATATGAACTTTTTTCTTCATTTTATGTGCTTGAATCGTAAATCAATGTTTTATACATAAGGACTGTTTTGTACACTAAATTTCACCAATTATAAGATTTTTCTGAAACTTCTCCAAATGTAAAGAATCAAGTACATATATGGAATGAAATAAGGTCACATGTTCATATTACTACCTGTAATTTGAACGGCTAAGGCAATGTAGTGTGCGAGATAGTCATTTCTCGTTCACGACCAAAACTTGACCGACATACATAAGTACAGCCTAATTCTCCAGTCGCCGAGAATGCGTAATCTGCTGGCATTCGACTGTCGAGCTCTACAATCGCCTTCTAGCAAATTTAGCGTCTTCGATATCCATTGTCTGAAAACTGCATTCACTAAATAAGTTCAGCAAACTACCTCTTCTGCGGAGAACTGCCGAAAATCTTCCGAGAAACTGCCACAATTATAAACTGAGGTGAGTTGAAGAAAAAAGTATTATGCTTTTACCAGGACCATGTATTGGGACGTGCGTAGTCGTGTACCACTCGTTTATGTACCAATAGGTGATTTTTTCATTTACGTACAGAAATGAATGAACAGAATTCCAATTATTTCACTTACCTTTTTAGAATAGATTTTAGCTTACGAGGCGAAATGTTATATTGCATTCTAATTTTTGACTCATTTTAGAAGAGATAAGAATGTATTCGAGACGTGAAGTCGGTTTTTCAATTTTGCGACTTACAACCTAACTTAAAAAATCGTAGAAACAGTGCAAACCTGAAGGACGGATTAAGACTTTATTGTTTATAAAGAAAACTAACTGTTACTTTAGATTCTAAAACATGAAAGCTGTGAAGAAATCTAAAATTTCATAAATGTTTTCCACCATAAATCTTTCCTTGAAATCATCACAAAACCTACACGTGTCCAATCCGATGCCACGCTGTTCGATAAAATCTTTATGCCAAATCCAACAGATTTTCTTTTGGAATAAAAAATTCCCACGTATCTAGCCATATCATTATATTTCTTATTAAGAAGAATGTTAATAGCGATGGTACCAAGCCAAAAGCTGAAACTTGCTTGAATCATTAGGTAAATGAAAATAATTTGGGAACAATACACACTGTACTGGGAGAATTATTACCAACATCGGACATTTCTAAACAGAAAAATAAATAATTTATTGAACATTGTTGAACCAATACTAAACTGGACTGAAATTAAATCGAGTGCATATCAAAAATGTTGCCGATCACCACTCGTACAATTATAACGAAAAATACGCAAAATCCCTGGATTACTGAAGGAATAGTAACTAACAAAAACAAACGTCAGGCCTACCTAGCTCAACTCTCCGAAGGGCGAATATCTAAGGCCACGGCAGCCAGACAAACAGCAGTGGAGCAAGGCAGAGGAGAGCAGAGCTGTTGAGGTGTTTTATGTTAGTGGTATTCCAATAGGGTGGCCAGACAAACTGCACAGAGCAGGGCAGCGCTGTCTGAAAGAGTCGCTCGCTCGGAAGCTAGCAGTCAGTTGTACCCTAGAGTTCGTACGTGGAGGATGATGAACGTCTGATTACCTCGGCGCAAGCTATTTCTTCGATTTGGGGCGCATCTCTTCCGTAATATTTCGATCATGACTTTGTTAATCTACAATGTTCATTAATATCAGACTTTTCAAAATCAGTAAATGCGTGAAAACTTAAATCTCTATCATCAAAATATGATCACAAAAGGATTTCTGTTCGTCCTGGCAAGGTGTCTGTCATAAGCACTGTGAAACACCCAAGAAAGTTGAAAAGAATTGTGACGATTTAAAATTTTTGACATTGGAAATCCATTTCTTGTCATCTTCTTGTCTGCCAAAAGCACCTTTCAGCACTCAAAAAAGTACAAAAGATCTGTGGCCATTTTGATACGTTAATTGCCATTGGAAATCCATTTCAGGCCTTCTTTTTGAATAAGGCATAGTTTTTGCAGAATGATTGTCACCCTAGAGAATTTCCGCAAATAGATGGTAGAAATGGATTTCGAACGTAATTCTGAATATAAAAATGGCCACAGATCTCTGGTGCCTTTTTGAGTGTTGCTCAGTTTTATTATTGCATGCCTATTCAAGTTTAGTTGCACTTATTACCCCAATTCTTTTTATTTCAAAACTTGTGTTAAATATGATTTTTTCTTTCAGATCATACATGATTTTAGCAATTGAGTGCAAGACGACAAAACTGATCCAATAGTGCTATACATATATACGACGTGGAATTTACTTTGCTAAAGAAAAACGCAGTATTACACGCCATATTAAAATATTGTACAAGGCTTACTCTGATGGTGGCATAGCAAACCAGAGCAAGTCCTGGACCCTTTGTGTGAGTTGTCTTACGTATGATAAGGCATTGAGAGCCTGGTATGCAGGAAAAATTGCTCACATGTAGTTTGGTGAGCAAACAATTTGGCGTGAGCAAGAAGATTACTACAATAACTGCTATTTCTGTCAGCATGACTTTAGAGGCTGTACTACACGAAGAAAAAATAACTCAATGTTTACCTAAATTTTCAATCAGCCATGAACCTAGTAGAACTCTCAAAAGATTTACCCTGTTTTCAGACCTCCAGATCAAGAAATGCGGGGTTCCAGCACTACAGATGAACAGTCCAGTGCTGAAAATGTGGAGTCAAATGATCAAAAAAGTAAGAGTAAACCAATTTCATATTATGTATATGTTCTAAATGACTTATGCATGTACTCTATTAAACCAAAGACAAAAGTTGGCTTCTGGCATCAGTGGATCAAGAAGTTAATTTTCTTGAGCGAGAAGTGAAGATACATACCACTGCACAGAAAACGTGCAGGGAAGCTGCTTGTATTGTTCACCATGAAGAATGACTCATGCTTCTGTAATCACATCACAGAACTTTTTTGACCAACTGGAAATACCATATGATAACAACAACAAGCAACTTTTCATAGATGCATCCAAGGACAGCATCAAACACCACTCTCTGTTCACATCGCCTAAAGCGCCACCATGGAAGAATCATTCAAAAGTCTGAAAACAATTCTAACAATCATTCAGTATGATGACCATAACTGACATATTTGTGCAGATTTCAAGGTTGTGGTCATGCTTACTGGCCTTCAGATGGTCGATAATAATTTTGCTGTTTCCTATACTAATGAAACTCCAAAGTAAGAACTGAACAATATGTACGCAAAGGTTGTCAATCCGTGATGAAATTGAGCGAGTAAAATATAACATCATGCACAAACCGCTTGTAAAAGGTGATAAAATTAATTTGTCACCATTAATTTTTAAACTTGGTTTATTGAAGACATTTTTTAAAGCCCTAGACAAGACAGGCCTCCGTATTTGCATGTCTTACAGAGAAATTCCCTTCCCTAAGTCACGCTAAAATTAAAGAAGGTCACCTTCATAGATCACCAAATTCGAAAAATTTTACTTCACGAAACTTTCGTCACACACATTAAGAGAAAAGACACGCTAGCCTTTCAGTCGTTCAAGAAAGTTTGTGATCACATCCTGGGGAAACATCATTCAGAGGACTACAGTATGTGCAAGTTGTGAATGATCTGCTGAGTCATTATCATGGTATGTAACATGTTCAATGGTGGGCATCGATCCTCAAAGTATTGGTCCGATCCCGAACTTCCAATCCCGGTCAATGGCTAATTCCGAATACGACCTTCCGATCTTCCGATCCTAAGATTTTAACAGCGATCCCCGGTTTTTAAAGCAATTCAAATTCAATACGAGTATACGACGTCACATCTATGCTATAATACTGATATAAAACAGAACAAATGGATTTAAAATTTTTTTTTTAATAGTTGAATTTCAAATACCATTTCGCAACGTCTACTCAACTGACTACTAAATTCTAAACAACTCAATTACATTATATGAAACAAAGGTGACGCTATCTGTTCTTCCGTTTGATTAGCCCCGTTCAGACCTCGTCATTCTCGTTGACCTCCAGCTCGTAGGCTCTCCTGCGGAAAAGAAGGTTGCCCTTCAACAAGACGAGGGCCTCGAAGTTCTTGGTTAGGCCTGAAGATGGCCGACCCGTAGCTGAAAACGCACGTGCTCAATCGAAGCGGAGCTCGGGAGCGGCGTGTTGTACTCGTACTTCCGATCTTTTCCACCGGGAGGTTCCGATCTCCAAATCCGATCCCGATGTGGAAGATCGATCGTGATCGGAGGATCGGAAGTTCGGTCTTATAGGATCCGAACGCCCACCACTGAACATGCGATCCACTCTCATTAGGATTTTATGCAGAGAATCTTAGTGATGTGAGTGATGAACTTGGTTAGAGATTCCATTAAAATGTTTTAGTGCTGGATTAATGGTTCAATAGAAAATGAAACCTTGGCATGTTGGCAGACTACTACCGGGATATAAAAAGAGATCACACTCCATTCAAAAATATTAGAACAAATGTTTAAACTGACAGGTGTATATTTTTCATTCATAACCTATTAAAACAACAAATGGTTCAAGGAAGAGAGAAATAGTGCTTAATTTGGATCAGTATTTTCTGCCCAGAAACAGGTCTCAAGTAACATGCACTTTTTGAACACGAAATTTGCTTCCCAGTGTTTTGAGAAAGCGGTAATTATGACCTCTCTCTTGCACCTGATAGTCCAATTTTTGAAAAATCAAATATTTTGGCACGGCAAAAAGCTGAAAAGTGACTATGAGAAAGCGTGTTCATTCATCAAATTCAACCGACATTGAGCGAAACTGACTCATTTATTCCCAATTTTTTAGGTCAAGACTTTCTTCATCTCAATATCAATAGTTTTCTGCTCGTATTCTTCATATTACATGTACAAATTTGTAATTCATACCGGATACAGAAGATTAGTCAAGTTGCTCTCGAAAGCCCTACTTCTGAAGCAGACTTCTTTTGGACAGAAGTTTTTTCACCAAATTTGATACACTTCAATAATTGTTGATGAAGATTCCTGCTATAATTTTCGTTATTGGTCATTCGAAATATTCCAGTAATTATGTTCTAAATTGACAAAACTGCACCAACAAAATATTTCGTATTGATCTCTTGCAAATCCTTGTTTGTCAATTTTGCTTTTCATTTTTGGGTTTACAGCCATTCCATTTCAATTTGGAATACAACTAAAAGTGCAAATTAACTCGTACTCAAGGAGGCCGTTATCTTATTGAAGAAAGTAAATGAGTAAAAATATTTTAGGACGTTCTGACCTCCCGGGTCATCATCTACTCTGAAACCAGAAGAGAAAACTAATCAAATTTAAGGCCAAATTTAACTGAATTTGGAATGGAAAGCAGTGAAAACACATAAAAACAAATAAAGTAAAGAGACAACACGAGTTTCAAATAGCCTACGGATTGCCGGTTGTTTATAACACGTTTATCTTCTCAATTTTCCAACGATTCTAAAATGCGGTGGTTTATTTGCCTTGATGAATAGAAATTATTTTACAATTATCCCACCAAATTGGAAGATTTAATTTCTCTGCATAAAATCGGACTGTGGAATGTTTAAGGGGAGAAAGGAACTGAAAGGAAAGAGGACCCACGTACTGAGACTCACACTGTGTGCAACAATATTTATAAATGACCGCTGAGAGCATGTCTTAGGGAGTTTTATTTTTAAAATTGAAATGGGGTCTTTTGTATTTACTAACAGCATTTTGTATTCTAATTGCGTAAAATGTCTTCACAGAAATATGAAGAGTTCCTTCTTATATTTTTCTGATTGGTTTCCAAAGTGTGATTGCTGTTTACGATCAGTCGGTCATGAGTAGAGCCCGGATTTCTAGCATTTCCCCTATTAAAGCTATAACGACTATAAATGCAAATAAAAAAATTGCATTTATAGCAAAAATGTGATTTTTTGTAAACGCTATTTTGACCATGCACAAAGGCGAAGAGAAAGAAGGAAAAGAAAAACCGTTTATTTCTAAAAAAGTTGATACATGAGGTGCATGACTACATATTGAGTTTAAAAATTTTTCAATATAAGACGTCCGTAGACAAACGTATACTAATAGGCACACCATACGAGGCGTGCTAATATGTAGATTAACCCAGTCAAGGGATAATTAAATCAAAAATTTCATCGCTTGGATATTTTATACTCCAAGAGATGGCTGACAAAGTTTGAATAATTTGAAAACTACTAGAGAATTTTTTGAAATTTCTAAATTATTAATCGAGACGAAGTAAGATAAGCCAAAAAATGCTATACCGAAGCAGATTGGAACACACTCGTAAATGATTATCAACTACCGAGAAAAGGTTAATCACAAAGTAATTTATCAAAAACATCACGCAACACAACACGCACATCTAGAAATGGGTAAACAAACATACACGGAAAATGAAATTCATTGCTCGTTCAACATTCGGACAGAAAGACAATTTTTCAAGATTCCTATGCTCAAATTGCGCTTTATTTCATTTGTCTATTTGTTTTTCCACTTTTCCTATTCACAGAAATATACGCCCTCTGTGATAGTGATAGATCTATTTATAAATCATTTTGCAAGTGCAATAAATTTATTTACTCGATAATGTGATGGACATTCAGGTTTTGTTTTTACGCGAAAGAAACAATGGAAACTTTCGAGATGTTAAAAATGTCCTCAATTTCTACTGATCCTTTGCAGTTTGTATCCGACTCGCTTTCTCTTTCGTTATCTTGGCATTTTCATTCGCAAGTCCGGCTTGTGAAAAATGTTCTCCTTTTTCTATAGCTGCACGTAAAAGAAAACGGTTAAATTGTAGCCAAAACTTTCAAAGTTTTCCGTGCAATTTTGTTGCAAATAAGAACTATTTTGCTAAAAATAAAAACTATTGTGCAACTATACCTGCAATAAATTTTTTTAGTGCTATTTTGACAATATTTATTGCCCTATTTTGACCACTTTGTTGGGACTAGAAATCCAGGCTCTAGTTATGATACATCGGGATAAAACTTTTTCCTAAAAAAAATTTTTAATCAAGAATCTACGAGTGTTTGCTATAAACAAATACTTTAAAAATGCAATTTCCTTCTGGATCACTTGAAATGTGGAGCATACACAATAACTCCTCAACAACAACGTTTTGACATTATTCAGTTTAAAACTACATGTACACTAGCTGAAAAAACTAATTTCTAATCCTTTAAATTTTTGCTTGTGAAAGAGAAAACTTTGAAAAGTACCATATTAACGTGTGATGTTTGCGTCTAACATAAAACATA
>JACJUY010001943.1:34587-53130 GCA_014220935.1 Platorchestia sp. MABIK
AATTTTTTTCTGAAGCGATATAAAAAAAATGGCGCTCACTTTTGTAGATATGTGCATTGTGAATAATCGAAAAAAGAACACCCATCGTCTCTATGTACAATATTGGCTGAGGAATGGAAACTTTTAAAAATTTCCAATGGGGAGAGGGAGGGGGAGAATGATTAATTTTTCTATGGGTAAATTCCTAAAACTTGAACTCTACTAATGTCTACCTGAATGCTAAAATATGTTATGAATACCTCAGAGCTTATATCACTTCTGAAATATTTTTTTTTTCAAGATTTCATAGGGAAAAATTGTTTGCTGCCCTCAAATGCCCGTAATTTTATGGTTTATATTTACTTTAGTGCATTGAACAATTTTCAAGAGTTATTTTCCCAAGAATCGGTAAGACAACACATTTGAAAAGGTTTTACAAGAATGACATTTTGCTTGCTAATGCGTAAGTTTTGAGATAGGCAACTTTTAAGTTACAGGAATAAAAAGTGAACAAACGGACTTGTAAGTTTGCTTTAATACGGAATTGATGTGACGATAGGTGAGGTTAGGTAAGGTAACGTTAGGTTAGTTAAATAAACTAACCTAAAATAACTTAACTTAGCCAAACCAAGACTGATGTATTACCACTAAAAAAGTCCATATGTTCCAACAATGTGGCGACTGCGCAGCCGACTATATAATGATATTCCTACCTGAACATTAATGATTTAATGTCTCAAAAAGTCAAGCATTACTAGTTTTGCTTGCATTAGCAAGCAAAATCTCATTCTCAAAAAATGTCATAAAATGAATCTTATTGCAGATTTATGAGAACAAAATTTTAAAAATCGTTGAACGCACCAAGTAAATATCGACCAATTTAACTTATAAAGTCAAGTAGTTGTTGGTAGGAGCTACAATTTAGTTTCAATTTTAAAACTATCTCTTAATTAATTTTCAGGTTTAGATTTCGATTTAATTCACTCATTTAGCCAATAATTTTAGCATTAAATGCTGTTGTTTGAAAATTGCACGTAAATCTGTGAACCATAACTGGGAGCCCTGTATTTTCTTATTCAAGTTTTAAAAAATGGATAAATTGTTCTTGAGTACATCACAAAAAGTTATGTGTGCTTTTATTGTACTTCTCTCATGTATTTTAACCATTGGTAAATGCAGGTAAGTTTTCAATTTGCAAAATGTTATTAGTAATAATTTGTTTGCATTGGTAAAACTATTTCAAAGCTGTTTTTGTTTGTATGTAAATACTTAATTCCTTTGACACATTGTAGTTTCAATTTTGCAGGTGGATTTTATAGTGTTTTTTTTAGCAATTATTATTTGCACACTTAATTCAAGTCAACTAACTGCCACAATATGGAAAATGTAGCTAAGCTAGTACATGTTGAGCTGTGTGGCTACTGTGTAAAAATTCTTTTAGAAACTATTAGTTCTGGGATATCCTTACTCTAAATATGTTTTTGAACAACATGAAAAAGTTTATAAGAATGCTGAAGGTTTATAAAGCCATAAAATATGTTACAGATCTTCATTTATCAACTTAATCAGGATCAAAACCTAAGAATCTAATCCATATAATAATGAAAATGGTCTAACTGTTCAATATATTCCTTTTTGAATCTTTTGAGTTTAACTTTAATAGTGTTTAAACATATTTATTATTTATAGTTGTTAATTTTATTTCATTTTTGAAGAATTTCAAAACAATCCATTTATGTCACTATCTTATTTTGGTGTTGTATATGAAATGACTGATTACAAATTTTGATACCTGTGGGTTTCAGGTAATTCATATATTTTCAGGTATATATGAGGCAGTTAAATAATTTATATAAATTTGAAAACATGCCTAATAATTGAGTAATTTGCTTGTGTTAAGCTCACTTAAGCTTTGTGTTATTAAATTGTGTTAAATTGTTGGAATGGAGCATTTCTCTTTGTAAATGTAATAAAATTGTTGAAATTTTCAGTACAGCTTACAAAAAAAGTTGAAGCATCTAATAAATAGCATTGCATATGCATACATTCGAACAATTCTTCTTGAAAGAATCAACTGTTTCATAACATGTATTATGTTTATTAATATTATTTAAATTTTTTTTTACCCATTTCAAAAGGTAGACAATCTCAATACTTTATAAATTTATTTGATATTTAAATATGTTTTCGCTGGTTTGCCTAAGTATTAAAGATGTAGTATTTTTCCAAAGCAGGAAGACCTGATTGTCTGTATAACTTTGGTAATTCTACCCAAGTAATACCTTTAAAGGCATTGGGAAGTTGTTTCATTATTAAATAAATGGACACATATTTCAGCTTTTATAAAAGTACCTGAATTTCAAACTGTACTTTTCCTTGATTTTAGCATTTTTATCTTATATTTTTATTAGCTCTAAATGAAAAACATGATTACACTTGGTCATTAACCATTGTTTACTGCAGACTTAGTTCATCCCTTGATAGGTTGCCAAAGAAGCCTCAAAGCTTTCAAATCATCCAACTGTACTAGCAAAGCTAATCTGAAATGAAGTGTTATAAGATCCTCTTGGAAAACTTGGAAAATACTAGATAGGCATTAGGTGTAGGTTAGTTTAGATTGTTTATCCTATGCTGGTAGGAGTGGTACCCCCACAGGAATACTGTTATCCTGTTAGGATACATCAACTATAGATAGGACTTTGGTACTAAATCTTTTGGGCCCACCAAGCCACGCAACAATATTAGGCCTTCTTTGCTATCTTGTCATCTTTCCTTCCTCTGTCTTTCTAACTTGCTGTTCCTGTGCACTGAGTGTCCTCTGTGGGAACACTTCTTGTACATATATTCCCTATTTCCTGCATGCCATTTTGAATGGCTCCTTCTCATTGTTCTCCTATGAATTCCTTTGTGGTCACTGGCAAGTCTTTAACTAGCCAATATAATAGTAGTATGTGTAATGAGATTGAAAATGGTCTAGTTAACCATTTGGATTTATTTTTGAAGTATTTGAATGGGTTTCCTGAATATATTGTTATAGTTCTCATTTTAAAAATTACCATAACATAAACACATTTATTCCTCATAGTCAACTATAACACTATTTTAACATAGTGACTGTGATGGGTTGAACTGAAGTTCAGTATTCAACTCAAATTTAAATTCATAAGTTGTTGGAAATTTGATTAGTTCTAAACATTAACTGGGTCCATTAAATACCACTAATTTTACCAAATTGTTATAAGTTTTTCAAACGACCCATGGATGGGTCATTTTGCAGCAGAAAAAACTTAAGCATGGCCCAGATGTGGGTCAAATTGCAGTCAATGTGTAGAGCATGGGAAAACCTACAAATTTTAAACTTTGAAGATATATGTTAGTGTTAATGTTTCTTTATTTGCATGTTTAGTTTGTCAACTTTAAAAACAAATGGGAATTTGTTCTGCTTCCAAAGGATGCCCTCATACTACCTGATACTTGTTGATTGACCTTCCAACTATTTGCAACTCTATCTGTTGCATAAATCAAGATTATGAATTTTATGGCCATGTGACAACCCTTTAAAAATACTTTTATGTGTACCAAACTGTGATTGTTCAATAGTTCAAATTTTTTCTGTGTATGTAATATTCAATTCTTGGTTTTATCCTCAATTTAATTTTATTGCTACTTATGTTGCAGCTTTTCCAAAATAATCCTTAATGGCCTTTGCCAAAGTAGAAGCAATTGTCTGAATAATTAGTATGAATTTTTCCACTTGATTTATATTGAGGATTTGGGATTTTGTGAATGATATATGATCTGCTGAGACATGCATACAAATATGATAATTTAAGGTATCCATAATTACTTGTTGCATTTTTTGAAAACTATCTGTTATCAAAGCAGACACCAGTAAATTATTTTAATTTATCATTTAAATATGATTGAATTGCCTGTTTTGAGAACAAGAAAATATTTCTTGAATATTTGACCTTCCTGTAAATTTACAAATAAAATTATCTTTCAAACTTAATTCTTTAATCTGAATAAAGAAGCTAAAAGTGCTTTAAACTGGGATAATCTGATGCTTAGTAAGTTTATGCCACATTAAAAAAGTTAGTTGTAGAACAATTCATGTGCCTACATTTATCATTCTTGATAGTGTCTTTAAACATTAAACTTTTCCCCAGTGTAAACAATCATGTGTGTGCTTCTTCCCTTACCTTTAATTTACCCATACGTTTCTTAAGTGTATCTGTTTTGAACTACCAAATTTTCAACAAAGGTGTCCTGTCTGGTAACCTAAAGCTCATTCTTTTTTGTTTTGTATGTTGTTGTTTGTCCTTTACTCTGAATTTTGATGCCCATCACCTCCACTTATAACTGATATGTGTTGTTTTCAGCTCATCTCCTGGACTGTTGGTCATTTCACTGGATGGCTTCAGCCGTGATTATCTGCGCAAGTTTTCCCTGCCAAACATCAAGTCACTGTTCCAAGAGGGCAGCCATCCAAAGAAATTTGTGTATGTATTTGATAGCTATTCTTCCACTTTTGTATTTCCAGGAGAATTAGTTCTTATGGTTGTGAGTCCTTACAGAGAGAAAACTATTGTTACTATGCAAATTTGCACTCCCAGTAGGAAGAAGTGAGGTGCTGAAGTAAAGGTTTAGTTAGTCATCCTTTTGTTGATTGAATAGATCATTTGATTTGTAGCAGACCTTTTTTTTGATTCACTGCCCTCTCTTTTTTTTTGGTTCACTGCCCTCTCTTTTTTTGGTTCACTGCCCTCTTTTTTGGTTCACTGCCCTCTCTTTTTTTAGCTCCAATAATTTTCTTCACTAGCTGTCGTCTTGTTTCAAGAAGTTCTTTCGATGTTGCTGTTCCTATATGTATGGCATGAGAACGCTCTTGTCTAGGCTACTTTTTTGATGGAATATCTGTAATTTTAGCCACCCAGATGAGACCTTTGCTGTAGACAGAAAAAATCCTAGATGCCTGGCCCAATAAGCAAGATTGGATTGCGCATAGATTTCTCAGTACTGTAGTTCCAAACTAAGTGGTGCCTTCTTCATTCATCCCTTGGGAAATTTTGGTTGTGGTAAGAGAGGCTTAAACTAACTTGTTATCTAATCTAATCTTTTATGCTTTTGGTTATACCTCTGATTTTTTATTCTTGGTAGTCAATGCAATCTTTGCAATCTTGCTTAACCTGGGTAGTTTAGAGTACCAGGAGAATTAATTAATGCTTTTTTACTGTCAAGATTATGAAGTTGATACTTTTAATTTTCTGCCATTTTATCAAGCTGCCAAAAAAAATTTGTCCATGAACATATAAACCCCATGTCCCAATTTTGGTTTTAAGAGTTTAGCATTTTATTTCTTACCAAAGATAAACTTGTGTCTCACAGTTTATTTATTGCAGTGCTTGGTGAAAAGGACTCAAAGGGTAACAATTCTACTAAATTTTCACTGAAACAATTTACTGAAGATGTGTGAAATTATTCCTTTATAAATGCCTGTAGAGGTTATATTACGTGTGAGGCTTTAGCTTGTGCAAATCAATGGGTTATTCATTTACTATAAATTTGTGTGAAATTTTAATTACATTTGCTGCTGCTGGACGCTCCTGTGCGCCCAGCGGTCTCATGTAAGTAAGGTTATTAAAGCAGAGTTAAAAAAACGAGTTTACTGCTCAAAAAAAATTGTATGTTTCCTAAAAAGTGTGAAAGTGTAATAGCTTGATGATATTTTACCTCATATGCTAAAATTTCTTCTAAAAAAGATGATGAAATAATTGAAGTGCTGTTCTTTCACACCGATATGTAAATGAGCAATTTACCTAGTGATAAATCAGCAGTGAATGTGTTAATCAGGTTATTTTTACTTGAGTTTGACTGTAAGTTCAGTATTTTCAACTCAATTTTATGAAATTAGGGTGTGCAAAAGATTAAAAATTCTACCATTTTTAATTTTTTCAGGAACCAGTTCCCCACGGAAACCTTGCCAAACCACTTCAGCATAGCTACTGGTCTGTATGTTGAGAGCCATGGGGTGGTTGGCAACACCGTCTATGATCCAAAGCTGAAGCGCCATCTCAATGTCAAGAATGAAGAGTTGTACCTTCAAAACAAGCTCTTGAAACCCATTTGGGTGAGTGTACCTCTTCAATTTTGGAATTTCCTGCAAGTTCTGCTAAATCTTGAGTGATTCATTAGAATATGCAGCTGGTTTATTTTGGAAATCGTAACTTTGTTTGTTCTACAAAGTATGATATACTGAACTTGTTAAAAGTAATGGTAAAGTAATGGTCACATGCTCACATAGTAAAAAAAAATTGGATGTGTGGGAACATAACCATGTGCATAGATTGACCATTCCTTTAAGTAGATACTAAATGGTTTCTTGCTTTCTTTGCCTTTGTTATGGTTAAGGAGGTTAAAACTGAATAATCTTAATGCAATCGCATTTTTCAGACTGTGAACGAGGAGCATGGCGGAGTGAGTGCTTGCCTCATGTGGCCAGGGTGTGGCATCCATTACCACAACACATCAGAGACCTACCATCTGCCATTCGACGACAATGTGACTTTTACAGAACTCATTGACACTGCTCTTACTCTCCTCTCGCCCAAACTATTCAAAAGATTTAATGCCATTCATAAGGATTACGATTTATCTGACCATCAAAAAAATTCAGTGCCATTACTTTCTCCACACATTCCTAAGGATGATGTTGGCTTCAAGGACAACAATGATAGTTTGTCATCTTCATCCTCTGTTGATGATGCAGAGAGTGCACCTGGTGGCTTCAGTTCCGTGTCTGGAAATTCTCCACTGGACTCTCTGGTTCGCAAACCTGACCGCAAAAATGATCCTGCCAACCTCGTGATGTTGTATTACCACCAACCAGACAGTGCTGGTCACACGTACGGGCCCAGCTCTATTGCTCTTCGTGCTGAACTTCAGAGGGTGGGTTTGGCTGTGCTCCTTTGCATGGTAGTATTAATAGGTAATGTTAATTCTGATTGCATGACGTGGCGTGTGAAGAAATAATAGAATGCATTGGTTATTAAAAACAACATTGATAAGCATGTTCTGCCTAGTCAAGCATTTAAGTCAATTAGTTTTCATCATTGAAATAATTTATAACTGTAAAATATCTTCAGAAAATTTTAAGTAATTCACAGTAAAAACAGGGCTAACTTTGTATTTTGATAATGATGTGAGACAGTTTTGGATTGGGATGACTGTACAGGAGATACGGAGAGAAGAATGTTTAAGTAAACAGTGGAAAGCCAAGGTCAACATAGCCTTATACATAGTGAACTTTTGGCTCCAGTGGGTCTGTTTTGTAAGAAACGGTGATGAGTTAAGGGATAATGGAAGTGGCAGCTAGGTTGCTGCCATCACCGTAAAATTGATGCTGCTAGTTTCCTGTGTTAGTGGCTATGGAGGTAAACACCTTATATTTTTCTCTTTGTTGTGATTTGTGCATCTTTTTCTACATTGTTCAAGATGGCTTATAATACATACTCATTAGGCTGACATAAATGCTGATAACTGAAATTGTATTGCTCTAGGACATGTTGCTTTGTCACTCTGAAAACTTGGCTCTCAAGGTTGCGTACAACCCACTAATACATTTTTATGAGTCCTCTCTTCTTTTAATATTACTTGAGAAAATTGACTTATGACGTTATGCACGATAATGCGTAAATTATTGAGCATCTCTTTTGTTTTCCTGCATTGACTTGAATGATATGAGTTCATTTACGTAATGCTCCTCAGGGGGATACAACTATTGTATCTATGGGAATTGGCACTCCCAGGGGGAAATGTGTGAGGTCCTGAGCTGAGAGTTAGATAGGCCTTCTTTTTGTTGAAATAAAATATTATTTGCTATGTTAAGGACCACCTTTTTCAGTTCACTGCCGTCCTGTTTTTCAGCACCTACTACCTTCTTCTTCCATTGTTATCTTGTTTCATGAACTTCTTTCCCAACTTACTGATTCTATGACCCTTCTGCATAGATTCTGCATTCCCTTTTCTCCATACCAAATGCTGCCTTCCTCTCTTCGATATGCTCTTTTTTGTAGCGGGTAGTGAGGCTTAAACTAACCTATAATCTAATCTTATTTACGTAATTATGTCGTGTACAGTGGAAATAATGCAGTTTTATATTGTGAACAGATAGACGAGGCCATTGGGTATTTATTAGGTCAGCTGAGGAACCTTCAGCTATCTGAGCTGTTGAACGTGATCATTTTGAGTGACCACGGCATGACGGACGTTCCTCGTGGCAACGTGATCGACCTCGCCCCCATCATCGATCACGGCCGGTACGAAGTGGCAGGCTCTAAAGGCCTACTCCACATCTGGCTTAAAAACGGTTTGTACTCTCACGTGAGGGACTGTAGATAGCGTTGCTGCTTCCTTGTGTGCTTATGAACAAAACCATACTCATTACATATTTGATACGTTGCTTGCAAAACGACCCATCGGTGGCTCATTTGAAAATTTTGAACAATCTTTTAAAATTAATGGTATTAATGGACCCACTTCATGTTTAGTATTTATAAAATTGCTAACCAATTTTTACTTTAAATTTGAGTTGAATATTGAACTTCAGTTTAACCCATCGCGGTCAACATGTTAAGCCTCTTGAGACAACTCTGAGGATGGATCAAAAGTGTTCGTCCTCTCGTGGGCATAGGATTAGTAATAGGTTTACGTTAGGTTTGTTGATCCTATGCTATGGGGACTATAGCCTCTCTGCAAGATTCTTTTAGGTTTAACTCACCCATAGATAATCTCTTGGACTTCTAACTGTTGTGCCCACTTTGCTTTTTCTGTTTTAATTTTTTCTTTACACGCTCTCCTTTTTGTTTTGTTCCTCTCTCTTGCTAACATGCTATTTCTATGTGTAAGGTATCCTGTGTGATAATATACTTCCTGCTTAGATTTTTTGTTTTTTACAGTTCATACAAATTAGATGGTTCTGTCTCTTTGCTCTTTTGATAATGCCTTTGTTATAGCTAAAGAATCATGAATTGAATTAATTATCATAATAGCAATGAGAGTGTGTTGCCAAACCTTTGTCTCATAGCGTAACACCTGTGCTACATTACAATTAAAACAATCTCACCGGCATATTAACTTGTTCAGAAGGTGTGGGATGGACTCAACATATTCTACTGACATGCAAGCGTTCAGTTGGTAACACCATAGCGTGGGGTGAGGTGCAGTAGCGCCTCCATGCTACGACAATATTTCCAAATTTGATGATAAAAAAATTCCCTGACTTCCAGATTATATAAAATAATAAATAAACTAAAAAAAAATTTTCACGCATGAAAATCACAACAAATGTGTTTTTTTTAGTATATGTGAAGAGACATTCGATTATGCGTACACACAGTCTTCTAGACACTGTTACATCATGAAAAAGTGGATAAAGAGTTGTACTTGGAGAGTACAACTCTGTGGTCGAGCAAATTATCCCTTTCAAAAGCAAGAACTTCCTTGAATTAAATATCTCTCCATAAAGCCTCATAAATGGGGCTATTGAGTTTTCACAAGATGTGGCTCATAAGGCATGATGAACGACTTCGAGACATACACTGGCAAATCAATGCAGTGTCCATCACCTTTTAGAATAACTGGTGGTATAGTCCTGAGACTTTGTGAAAGATTCTGCACAAAATAATTTTAACGCATTTTTTACAACTACTTCGCTTCACTGCCACTAGAAGAGAAGCTTCATGAAAAAGGGATCTTAGATACAGGTGCCGTGAAAGCAAACAGAATGAAAGGAGCTGATAAAATATTGAAGTCTTATAAGAACTTGAAGGAAAAGGATGCAGATTTCTGACTGGGCTGTGATACTGTGGGAAATACAACTGATATAATAGTGCGATACCATTATCATGAATTTGACTTCAAGTTATAAAGGAAGAGAAGAATGAAAAATGGAAGAACAGTGAAATGCAAGTGAAAAGAAATATAATTTCTCTGTTTTTCCCCAAATAATTCACGAATACAATGTGAAGAATCTACACATATAGCATTAATACAAACACAGTCACGATAGTAGGAATGTTTATTACCTTGCAAGTAGCACTATCTAAATATCTACGAGCTTACACAAAAGGCTTAGCTTCAGTAACAAGCTCCAAAAGTAAGATTCATGAAGCATTTGGCAAACAAACACTGAAGGCTTAGCTTTATTAAAAAGCTCAACAACTAAGATTCAAGAAATATTTAATGAACAAACGCAGAAACCTTGATCCTAGTACAGGCTTTGCTAATGAGATTTTAGAACCGTTCAACAAAACTTACATGATATGAATAAATCGGAGATTATTGCAGGGTTAAAACCTAACAAATTAATGAATGGCGACCCTTAAAAAATCTAGTAAATTAGTGAATGGTAATCTCTCGCATGGTAGAAGTATCAGCAGCGCTGCTGCAGCAACAAGGGAGCAAGATTAATGTGCTGTTCCTGCGGGGGATCCACGACAGATTGCGTCAATGATCTCGAGCTGGTGTAGATGCTTGCGTCCAGCTGGGCAAAGTCGATACAGGCTGCCACACGGTCTTAAGAACCTCTAACAACTAGTTGCAGTAGGCAGATAAATTAGATCCCAGCAGATTGCAAAATTAAAGCGACAGCTTCGTCCTTGTTCAAAGTGTAGAATAAAAACCAGTGGTCCCACACGGTCCCCAGATCCTCAACCTCATCCTGAGCTACGGGAGCCCTAAGTTGCATGTACTAGAATAATGAAATGGAGATTAATTAGTACAAGTGAGATCAACTGGGCCTTTTATAGTTCAATAAAAGTGTCCTAATCAGTTTACTAGTCAAAAAAATAACCTAATGCTAACCTAAGTTCAATTGTGCCTCGGTGTGTTGGTCACTTGCAGAGTCGAGAGAAGGCGATTTAGTGAGGCAAGAAAGAGAAGTTCATGTAGAGAAGGAGCAGTTATTGGATTCAAGATTAGGCAGGTGCTTCAATAGAATTGCCCGGAAACTAAAATTGCTGGTAAGCAGTCTCCCAGTTGGGCTCCAGATAATGAAAGTAATTAAAGAAATTAAGTTGCTAAACCGAGCCTAGCTATCTCATAGTTAATTTAAGGGCTTGAGTAGCTAGCTATATAAGCTCAGTCACGCGCTATGAAAAGCATCAAGTTAATTTAAGAAGGTAACAAGTTAAGTAGATAACGAGTTAAATAGTAAATAAGGTAGAGAGTTAGAATTCAAGATGATCAAAGGAGGAAACGGAATAAGGAAGGCGCAAAAGATGGTATGGCCCCGGCTGAGCACCAGGCGCGTCAATAATATATAGCCTGCAGAACACATTCACTCTCGGAAAGAGCTTACTCTAAGTTTGCTTCTGTAGGTTTCAACCATAGCACAGAGGTCGCCATTAATAAAAAGCAACGAATAAATCAAAGGGTACCAAAAGGTATCGAAGCATCAAAATGATCTAAAGTATTTGCTAAATGACAGCAAAAGCAGCCCCCAGCTCACCTGCCCCAAGCCGCGCTGAAGTGATAGAGGTTAAACTGGAATGTGTCTCGTAGACATTGGGTTGTGTTAAAATGTTCCAAAACAAATTCAAGGAACGAGTAGGAGATTTAGCTGACATGTTACAGTCATGGTATAGAATTCGATGGAGGAGTAAGAAATGGTACATGCCCATCTTTTCTACCTAGTCAAAGTATCAGATACTAAGAGATGGCTCCTCTACAGAAGGCCACCATTCATTGTTAGGTAGAAATGAGAAGGATATACATTTGAATGAATTTCAAGCCAAAATTGCAGAAGATTTGAGGCAGGAAAGCAGACATCCTTGATAAAGAGAAGAGGCAGGCCTTCTAGTGTAAAACCCAAAAGAGAGCTAAAAAGACTCGTGCTCTGGTTCCTGTGTAAAATACAGACTAGATATGAACGATATTAGCTATTTCCCCAAATACACTGAACCAAGGCAGAGATGCAGGTTCTGTCAGCCAGGATTCTCTTTTGTCAAAGGCATGAAATACCTATGTCAATTTGAGTTCAACAAAGAAGGAACGTAATGGCGTTTCTGACTTTCACCTCAAATAATTCTGATTTGGAAAATGCTAGTTGAAATCTATTTGAACAAAATATTTTTTAGCTTGATCATTTGTGTTTGTTGGAATACTATTACATAGTACTCATATTTATTGCAAGATTGTATTTCTGCCGTTGAGAACCTAATGCTACTTAATAATGTAGCGGTATTTGGTTCTTAGAAATTATTTTGTCCAGTCCTGTTGACCAAAGGAAAATTATTACTTATTGCATCTTAATGTAGCATATATGCTGTGTTTGGTCTCTTCTTTTTGAAGACGGTTAAAAAAATTTCTCATGTCTATGTGTTACTTGAGACCTAAATAACCTGAAAATGAACTTTCATAATTTTTTACATAAAATGTAAATTCGAGAGACAAAGGGTTAATGGTTGTTATTTTGTTTTGATAATTGAACAAGATTTTCTCCAGTTTGATAATCCACTTATTTTAAGAATTTCTTTTTCTGTCAAAAGAAAACTTCATTTTATTTGCATATTATAGATCTCAAATCATCAATCCATTGAATCAACAGTATTGTAACTTGAATTTCCGCAGTTTTTCAATGTGGGCTAAACACCAAGTACAAGTTTCCTTGTTCTTGTGTATTGTTATTTCAAAGTTACTCTAGGTTTCTAAAATGCCTTCATGGGAATCAGTGCTTCCAGGGGAAAAATGCAAGGTCCCAAGCTTTTGGTTAGGTAGGCCTTCTTTTTGTTGAAATAGATTGTTTTTATTTCATTAAGGACCATCTTTTTTGGTTCACTGCTGTCCTGTTTTTACGCATCTATTACATTCTTTTTCATTGTTTATCTTGTTTCATTAACTTTCTTCTAAACTTATAGTTTCTATGCAGAGGAGATTTTGTTTGGAACACTATCTCCATAGATTCTGCTTTTCCTAAACTCCATACTAAATGGTGCTTCTATCTTCCTTCCTTTTGGAACACCTTTGTTGTAGTTATGGAGGTGCAACCTAACTTCCAGTGAAATCTACAATGCTCTCACCTTGTCTGGTGGATATGGTCTTTTTGCTACAGTTGAAGACTGTTTGTGATAATGGTCTCCGTTGGAACTACTGACTTCCGCTTGTCTAGCAATTGTTTGGGTTACTGTCATGGAAAAGAAATTTAGAAGCTATTCCGTAATCACGGATAAATAGATTAAAATTAAACGATGGTGAGTGACATTAAGACCTTTATGTAAGGTAACACCATCACCAGAGGAGATACTGATCGGTAACCTGGGCTATAGTTATGTCTAAGGGACTACTATTTTCTGCCCGCTTCTTTCCGTTTTCGTGACTTATTTGCTACTCCTTCTTTGTTGTTTCCTCTTGCTTCCTAACTTGTTATTTTTACGTGCGGGGTTCCTCATTGAAAATGCAAATTGTGCATTGGACCCCCGTTTTCTATAGTCCCCACTAAATGGTTCCTTTTCTTTGTTCTCATGAGATTGTCTTGGTGGCAACTATGAAGTCTCAAATTAACTAATATAATAATAACAATAATAATGATATTGGGTAGTACTTCTAGAGACTCACGTAATCAAGAAAGTGATTGCGTCCTCTAAAAAACCTCCAACGTTTATTCTTTTCTTCATCTTTTTCCAGAAGCATACAGTTATTTGCTCACAAAGATGCAGCCTGCTGCTCCTAAACTTCAATGTTTTTCAACCTTTATATTTGCTATCTTTTTGCAGAAAAAGACGTCTATGTTGGCGGTAAGATGCAGGTTGCCGCTGCTGCTAACCATTTCTCCCTGCTCTTCAAGGAAGACCTGCCAGAAAATGCACACTTCCGGTAAGTTCTGCGACACTCACAGCTTGTCTTGTGCAGCCAATCGTCCAGTGATATGACAATATCTTGTGCGAATCTCAACTTTTGTTGTTCCAGTTATTGACATTTCACATCTTAACCCCATATCAACCACTGTCCTTTCTGAAAAACATTAGTAAATCACTCACATCGTTCTTTTTTTAAAATACTTTGATAAAAAGTTCACATTTACTAGGTTGCATTTATGATAACTCAATAGAAATTGCTGTAATATTTCGTTCAAGGCCCAAAAAATTTGGTCATTATAGGGTTAAATCAAGAATTTTATTAGGTGAATTTGAATAACTGAAAATTTTTATCGCTATAAGTTGAGGTTCGCATAGAACGATGTACAACTCGAGGACCGGTTGTAGTTCCACTTAGTCAGCATCTCGAGTATTTATTTTTTTATTTTTTAATAGCTTGCTTCACTAGTGATTTAGTCGTACATTAAGATGATGTAATTGCCTCTTGTAAGACAATTCAGTCTTTGGCGTGCACGTTTTCTCCTGTAAAAACACGGCAGTATCCCAGTCTATCTTTTTTGCCGCCTGCATGCAGGCGGTGATAAAGTTAGACTGGGGTGTAGCCATTACTGAGTTGTGCAAGCAACTGCTCGTTACACGTGGCACGCTATGCAAGTGCAAACCTTAGCATTGCTGTCTGCTTCTCGAAGGGGAAAGTTACGAAAGCAATAGTTCATGATAATTTTTGTGCCAACACTCAGTAGGATTAGACATTTACTCAATTCAAAAACATTTCAGAACTGGTCTTGCTAATCTCCAAAATATTTTGAAGTGAAAACTTCGAACTTTATTCTAATAATAATCATTTGGGCTTCAAGATTACTTTCTCATATTCATTATTATTTTGCATTTAATGACGAAAAACCCAGCATTAATATTCCTAACTTACCTAACCAATCGTATTCGAATCTAACCTAATGTGAATGTATGAACTGTATCTTAAAGTTAACCAAACCATCGAGTGTCTTTGATATTCCTATTTGACATAGTGTATTCTCGGATAGCCCCCGTAGATCAATTTTGATTTTGGGTTCAATGTCCTGGGTGCGGGACGCCTAAGCGCCGGAAGTGGGCGGATGGTAGTCTTGTCACAGTAAAGCTTGGCATAGTGGTTGTTTTGATAAGAAACTAAGAACAAAAGGGCTTTTCTTACAGTTTAAGTTCGTAGATGCCTACTGGTAGCCCGGCCAAAAAAATAAATTTGGCAGATTGGATCATGAAGGTATATTAGACAATGGTTTTGACGTAGGTTTATTATGATGCAAAGTCTAGGTCCTCGCAAATAGGGGGCCTGACTCTAGAAGGGCGAGTTTCATCTCTAGGAAAGATCAGGTAGAATTGTCCTCGATAATTTGCTCGGCAGATGCAGAGTGCGAGTCAGCTGTTTAATGAAGGGAATTGGAGTAAACTTTGCTTGATCTATTGGCTCATTGTGCCGTGCTGATGAGCAAAGGTTACTGCCAATGTTATTTTTTTTACTCAATCAGTTGCATGCTTGTTTATTCATGCACGGAAGCACTGAATTAATAAATTTGTATTTTTATTCTGAAATCAAGCACCTATAGCTGGCGCTACTGTATGAACTTGCTTTCAGTTTTGAACTCATCTTTTGTTAGCATGATGTAAATTTTGAAATATTTTTATTTATTACAATTCATTTTCTTGCACTTATCTGTGCACTCCTGGCTTTTGTGTTGACACAGGCACAACAACAGAACTGCAGATATCTTGCTTGCTGCTGACCCTGGCTACGTTTTTAAAGACTTCCTTGACCCTGCTGGTGAGTGAATCTAAATTATTTCCGTTATTTATTCACGTTCTACTTTAGTCAAGAAAGGGGATGTAATCTCTCAAAGGAACGTGCTTGTTTTTTTATCTTTGTCACTTTTATTGCTCTTCTGAATTCATCTGCCTGTAAATTTTTCATCTACCTAGGCCCTGATCATATTTTTTTAACTCTAGCACACAAGACGCTGTTACACCAGCGCTAACCCTGGCAAATATTGCTTCATTTTTATTAGAAAAATGGTTTAAAAACAAACAAAAAAGCGGATGCATTGAAAGTACATAACTACATTAATAAAAACACTCCTTGGCTCTCACGTATTCTTATGTAAAGTTAAACAAATGAGTTATACTGTAATGGTGACTAATAAAACTCACAAAAATACCGAAAATCTCTATTTAGATCACCATTTAAGATGTACCAAGGAACTTACTCTTTCTATACACCTTGTGCGTAGATTCTGCTTTTCCTCAACTTCATATACCTTCCTCTCTTTGAAACACCTTTGTTTCGGTTAGGGAGGCTTAAGCTAACTTCTAATCTACCAGGGTTTGTGTTCTTAAGTCAAAGGTTTTGATCTTAAGAGTGAGTTTTTCTTGTTACTTAGCCTTAAATGAGTGCTGATGAAAATATGGGACTTACGTGAAGCATGTCACCTTCATGCTTAATTCAAAAAACTAATAAACGACCTTGTGGATATTCAGTAAATCTAACAGTAAAAATATCACAACATTCGCCATGATAATAATTCCTAATTACTCTGTAGAATGGTATAACAAATCTGTGTTCATGTTATTGACACCCAAGTGACACGTGGCACGCATTTCAGACCCTCAACCCCTGGGCGGCCACGGCTACAATCTGACGACATGCCCTGAGATGGAGCCCATCATGGTGGCTCTGGGGCCTTCCTTCAGGAGCAACTTGCAGGGTGAGGCTTCACCTTTGCTCAGGTCTTCTGGTCGAAATTTCTGGCAACACCTAAATATCAGAACTCACTGGTTCATGTTCGAGAATGGATGAATAAATAGCAGCGTTCTAGCTGTATCTGTGGATGAGTTTAGGTTAGACTGTGCTCGACTTGATAGAAATATGCGGAGTTTGCCATGCAACCTACCTCATCATGGTGTCCGCCGTCCACCCTAGCTCGGCTACCCGCATCTAATAAAAAAAAAGTATAAGCCAACCGAATGCCTTCCACTTGTCAGTGTAGACGCCTAGCGTCATGCCACGGGACAGTCGGTTTGCTCACGGTGGCGACCTAAGAAGCTGTGTGAATACCAGCACGCCATTAGAATAATTAAAGGTTTGTGTTCACTTACAAGAAAAATAGAAAATATGCTAAGTCGGGGATTAGTAGAGGCATTTATCACCCGGCCATTTTACTCATGCTCGCCACCTCACGCGAACAAAACTTACTACAATAAAATGGCCAGTCAGTATTGCAACTCCACGTATTCGCTCTCAGGAATCACATTCATTACCTGCAGCAATCGTGTCCGCACTTGAGGAGCACTAGGCCTCAACTCAACTGAACTGATCTGCTAAGTGAAGCATTAGTAAACCTGGCTTCCGCGGAAAAAACAAAGCATGCTTATCTGCAAAGTTCAACGAGAATTTACTGTGGCTATTTGGTTACTAGTGGCTTGATTTTCACCTGCCTATTTTGAAACGAATAGCGCAAGGGTTGGGGTTTGTGCCTGACGAGTAAAACTCTCTACCACAGCGATATCTCAAACTTGTTCTTGGTCTTTATGGTGGAGATATTGAATCGCCGAAAGATGTCGTACCTGTCGTAGATGTCGTACAGTGCATTAAACTCATTAGGGATTTTTTCCTTCAATTCTGTAGTGTTTTGAGGGGGACTAGATATACTTTTGTCTTTAAGTGTCCGTATAGAAAATTATCACACGGTGTCAGATCTCGGGTTCTTGGAGGCCACTCAATTTTTTGATTGAATGCAACTATGTGGTTATTAACACTTTGACTGCGACGTGAGTCACCGGTGGCCACGGAGGGGATTTTCATAATGCTACTGACCGATCAGTAATCACAAACTTAATTTTCATAAATATTTAATCAAAACCAAATGAAAGCACGATCCAGTTAATGTCTGCTATTTTCAACATAGCTTGCTACAACTGACTATAAATTTCAGTAGAATGTTAAACTTCAGTTTTACCTGCCGCAGTCAAAGTGTTAAATACTTCTTTCAGCGGTGTTTTAACAGCCATCTGTCTGAGCCTGTGCGCCGTCCTGTAACCACCAAACTCTGTCAACTTAATTAGCATAAATGTTCTCGATCTCTGGGATTGCACGTTCAATGATAAGGTCTAAGTACCCAGCACCTTTTAAACTATAGTTGTAAAACACTGCCTGTTTCCGAAAATTTCGGCCCTAACGGACAAAAGGTATTTTCTGTTGAAATAGCATTTGTTGGAAAGCGTTCATCGAAGAATGTGGTCGAAACATTGAAAATGCAGTGAATAGTTTCCGAATTATATTATTTTCATTTCGGATTTCATTTTTCATAGGATCTCCTGTATACATATTTGGCTGGTGCGTTAAAGTTGGTGTGTCATGCTATTCAAATTTGTGCATAGAGATGAAAATTTCATTGCACTATTTCCAAGTATTTTATTCATTTGGTTGCTGTAGAATGATAGTCAATCATATTAGATATATGATGAATAAAATTTGATGTCTTTGTCTAGCACGCGTGAGTCAAATTTATATCGTTTTTGTAGCGTGTGTTTGGTGTTGTGCACCGTAAGCAGGGCGTTGTGCAGCATAAGTTTGGTGTTGTGCAGCATAAGTTTGGTGTTGTGCAGCATAAGTTTGGTGTTGTGCACCGTAAGCAGGGCG
>JACJUY010001943.1:55982-85105 GCA_014220935.1 Platorchestia sp. MABIK
GCACCGTAAGCAGGGCGTTGTGCAGCATAAGTTTGGTGTTGTGCACTGTAAGCAGGGCGTTGCGCAGCATAAGTTTGGTGTTGTGCACCGTAAGCAGGGCGTTGTGCAGCATAAGTTTGGTGTTGTGCACCGTAAGCAGGACGTTGTGCAGCATAAGTTTGGTGTTGTGCACCGTAAGCAGGGCATTGTGCAGCATAAGTTTGGTGTTGTGCAGCAAAAGTTTGGTGTTGTGCACCGTAAGCAGGACGTTGTGCAGCGTAAGTTTGGTGTAGTGCAGCATAAGCAGGACGTTTTGCATCACAGTTCGATGTTGTGCAGTACCGGACGCGAGCAACGTGGACGTGTTGCCACTGATGTGCGCGCTGCTGTCGCTGCCCGCTCCTCCCCACAACGGCTCGCTGCTCACGCTGGAGCTCATGCTGCAGATGCCGCCCTCCGTCTACCTCCTCTACCAGGCCCTCATCGTCCTCGGTAGGGCGCGCCTTCTTGTGTCATTAGTGCATGCCTTGTTGTGGTATTAGTTCACTCATTGTTATGCTGTTAGTTCACGCGTTGTTGTGTTATTAGTTCTCGCGTTGTTGTGTTATTAGTTCTCGCGTTGTTGTGTTATTAGTTCTCGCGTTGTTGTGTTATTAGTTCTCGCGTTGTTATGCTGTTAGTTCACGCGTTGTTATGCTGTTAGTTCACGCGTTGTTGTGTTATTAGTTCTCGCGTTGTTGTGTTATTAGTTCTCGCGTTGTTGTGTTATTAGTTCACGTGTTGTTGTGTTATTAGTTCTCGCGTTGTTGTGTTATTAGTTCTCGCGTTGTTGTGTTATTAGTTCTCGCGTTGTTGTGTTATTAGTTCTCGCGTTGTTGTGTTATTAGTTCACGTGTTGTGTTATTAGTTCACGCGTTGTTGTGTTATTAGTTCTCGCGTTGTTGTGTTATTAGTTCTCGCGTTGTTGTGTTATTAGTTCACTCGTTATGTTATTAGTTCACGCGTTGTTCTGTTATTAGTTCACGCGTTGTTATGTTATTAGTTCACGCGTTGTTCTGTTATTAGTTCACGCGTTGTTCTGTTATTAGCTCTCGCGTTGTTCTGTTTTTATTAGCTCTCGCGTTTTGTTATTAGTTCACGTGTTATTACATAATTAATTCACACGTTAGTATAGTAGTTCTCCCGTTATTATAGTATTTCTCGCGTTATACATTAGTTTTCTCTTGCTTATGGGATCAATGGATTTCGTTTTGCCGCATCATAGCTGTTATTGCACGTTGTTTCAATGTAGCCTGTTGATCGAGTATTGCTTCAAAGAAAACTTTGAGTGAAGATGAAGAGTCGAATCTCAGTCGCACAACCTTTATCTCTCTGAGCTTTGGTAAACTTCGTGACTAGCACAACTTCAAATCTCAGCCTCACTATTGTATGCCAACTATCTCTTCACTGCATCTTTCATCTTCAGTATTTCCAACTTTCTACTTCATGCGTTGTCTCTTAGCAACTATCTCTTTCCGCTGAGACTACTGTTCTTAATATGCACTTTTGTTCTAAGTTTTGTTCCTAATTCGGTAGTGTTGATGGTTGTTTTCTCATAACCTCTGTCTAAAAAGTGTTGAGCGCTAAATCTTCATTTCTGTTGACCTCGCACTATCAGGGAGCGCATTGTATGTCCTGTCTTTGTAGACCTGATGTTGTTCTTGACCGTCGTTTTATCTTATGTTCGGTGCAGTAATGTAATTACAAGTTATTCATATTGTCTCCAGATTTGCTAATCAACTGGTTACTCTGTAAGTACATTATTGCTTAGTTTTTCTCATTTTCTTCGTTACGTAATTCACTTGTCATTCCTCCTCATTCATTCCTCAAGCCGTTATTTCCGGAATTTAAAAACTCTTATTTTTTTCTCGTGAAAGTGTCCTTAACGCAACCATATTCACTGTGTACGTGGCGCCTGAAGTCCATGGGCTGTACAGTGTAATAGTTAATAGTTGATGATCATTTCAACATATTAATTACGGCTGGTTAAGGTTAAGTGTCTATGCCAGCGTTTTTTTTAACTGAATTTCAATATTTTTCGCGTCAGTGAGACCACCGGTGGTTCATGTCGCCGATAACGTGCTAAGTAACGGAACAATTTTGTGAAGGGTTAATCGAAATAAAATGAGTTAATACTCCTCAGAGGGATCATGACTATTGTATCTAAGGCAATTAGCGCTCACATGGGGAAAGTGTGAGGTCTCGAGCTGAGAATAACGGTACAATTTTGTGAAGGGTTAATCGAAATAAAATAAGTTAATACTCCTCAGAGGGATCATGACTATTGTATCTAAAGCAATTAGCGCTCACATGGGGAAAGTGTGAGGTCTCGAGCTGAGAGGCTGGCCTTTTTTGGAGAAAAAAAAAAATTTTTATTAGAGATTGTCTTTTTTTGGTTCACTGCTGTCCTGTTTTTCAGGACCTCTAACTTTCTTCTTCAACATTTAATTGGTTTCATAGCCTTCATTCTTTACTTATTGCTTTTATGCGCAGGAGATCTTGTGTAGGAACACATCTTGTGCATGGATTCCGCATTCCCAGAAGTCTATATTACTCGTAAATTGTGCTTTCATCCTTCCTATCCTTGGAATGTTTTGTTGTGTTTAAATTCTTAAACTAACTTACCTAATCCAATGGGGAAAATATAAGTTACGCCTACAGACTTTCCTTTCTTTTTTGAGAGCTTTGTCCCCTCAAGGGAATAAAACTGTTGTATCTTTGAGGATTAGCGCTCATAGGGGAGTATACGAGGTCCCAAGTTAAAGGTTAGCTGGGCCTTCCTTTTATTGTAATAGAATAGCTTTCTTTTGTTTTGTTACGGACCATGTTTTTTCTGTTTTCAGCACCTACTACTTTCTTCTTCTATTTTTATCTTATTTCAAGAACTTCTTCAATTTACTGTTTCTATGCACCTTTTGCACAAATTCTACATTCTCTTAACTCCATACTAAATAGTGCCTTCACCTGGGAACGCCTTTGTTGCAGTTATTGAGACTCAACTCTTTGTCTACTGACGGTAACTCCAGTGCCAAGATAGCTAGTGCTTCCACTTTAGGGAAATTGACAAAATTTCAAGGTAATTTAACTAGCAGGAAAATATTTTTAACTAAATCACGAAAATAGGGTAATTAATGGCATTCATGCAACTGTGTTTTTAGACTTTCCAGAAGCCTTGCGCCTGCAATTTGCTATTGATTTTCACTCAGCTTTAAGCTTCGTGGTCTGTGCAACACATTAAATACCTTTTTGTTTGACTCAAGCAAGTTTATTCCTACTTACATTGATTTACTGATAAGTTTAGGCAAAAACTTGATTGATATTTTTATTTCAGATTTTTCGACCATTTTTTTGATGTCGAAGATTTGTCTTGCTAAGCATACATTTTTAAAGAAGCAAAGATTTTTGTAATTGAGAAATGAAATAAGCATCTGCATATCCAGAAAAAATTCATGCTAGTGCAATTTCACTGATATTTCAGGGCACTGACAACATTTATTACTGAAAACTTTTCCCTAAACTGTTTGAGTTTTAGTAGACAGAGAGTTATACGAACATTACACCTTTTGTTGAGCTTTCTATTTTTACAAATTTTTTCAAATGAATATTTTTTAAACCGCAAGTGTTTTATTAGGGTGACTGCGATGTCCGTTGCTCGTAACTTCAGTGATATCGACGTTATTTGATTTAACACTTAGCAAATATTGCAACTACGCACTGAGGTTATTATTGTCGCTTGCGAAAGCATGGTAGGAAAATTGTTTTTTCTGTGTTTTCGTTCTGTGAAAAATTTAACCTAAACCATGCATCACTACATTCGAGTTTGATACAGCTACCACCAAGTTGATCTCAAAATGAACATTTCCTCTGTACAACTTGTGACCGTGGTGTGCAGCGTGTGTGGTCGGCCTGGCACTGCTCACAGGAGGCCTGTACTTCAAGTTCAGGACGCCGCCTCACAGGCACCGCCGGTTGCGCACTGACATCCAGTCCCTCATTGGCGGCTCGGAACACAGGTACGCTCTCCCTATTGGCTCCTGCCTGCACTGTCGGGCTGCCCCGTCTCCCGCTCCCAACTGCCGTTGTTCCTTTTAACTCCTTATCTCGGTGGGTTTTTTGGAGGACACTTTTAAACTCATTGATAGGGACTGTGGATCGATGGCTAATTGTTTTTGGCTGCTTTTGATCATTGTATTTAGCAGATTTACTCGTATTCTGAAAATGACATGTTATGTGAAGACGAGTCAACTGGTCATTGCCGCTCTTGTTTTTTTGCGTTTTTTTCCTCCTACTGAAAAAATACCGTGCATGCAGTTACCGACTCGAAGACTGTCAGTTTTCACAGTAGTTCTTTTATTACTGTGTGTGTCATTTACTCTTAAAGCATTGTGGCTCCAAAAAAATTATCGATTTTATAACGAACAGTTACGGGTCTTGATCGTAAACTGGTGGAACATTTCATGCATTTTCATCAGTTCAGTTCTTGGTAGGGAAAAAATTAGAGGCATACTACATCACCTTGTATTTATGTTGTATTACTATTATTCAATGGAATACAAAGAAAAACTTTTCGAATGCTCTAGAATTAGAATTTTATCTTTCTACGTACTAATTAGCGTAATTCTAGGATAACCGTAGCCATAGTTTGAGTTGAAAGTTGCCTTCTTGCCTCAGAGCGTCGGTCGCTGCCTACTCGCGCACGCCTCCCATCATGCTCACCCCGGCCGAGCTCGAAGAGGAGGAGAAGCTGCTCTCCAACGTGGATGTCTGGGAAATTTGAAGTCGTTGTCTGCTTTGCAGGCAGAGTTTTAGGAAACTCGGATCAGTAACTAGTGATGGTTTGTTTGAGATAAAAGTAGTTGTTTTGATGGAGGTGTGACGACGCGAATGTAACGTTATGCTACTGGATGAGAAAGTGTTAGGATTTTCGTGTGTTTTTAGACGTAAATAAATGATATTTTAAGGTAAGTGACGCTTTTTTAATATGACTGATGCTATTAAAGGACCTTTAAAGGTGCGAAGATGAAGTCGTAGATTCTGATTACGTACACCTGTTGATGACAGAAAATTTTCATTTCAAAAGGACTTAAGTGAAAGTTTACCCTCCGATTTGATTTTCTAATTGGTAAATATCAACAAAAATATTATTTACTCGATAATGTCTTCATTGTTCAACAGACCAGTTTTGTCTTCCATTCTTCTGCTGACCAGAATGAAGTTTCTCCTAAAACAATTTCACTGTCTGCTAAACATAACGTGACACTTCATCGCATTTTATAAGGGTCAACCCGTGATAATGTCACGGAAATGTAGATGAAATTCTATTTTTTCAACGTAATTTTAACTTTACCCATTGGGAGTAACTGTGTGGTTGTGTCCTCTCGTTGTTGAGATTTTTCTCTTAACGTTAAATATTGGTATGTGTCTTGTTTCTTAATCATAAATTTATTCCATTTCACTTATTTTCTGGATGATAGGATGCTGAAGGCCTCACATTTCTGTTTAGTTTGTCTCTACTGTTTGGATATTTGGTGCACTACGAGGAAGTTCTTTTTTGCGATCGCTCTGTAACCAACGTCGTGGTGGTGTGTGTTTGGCAGATTGTGCCTTTGTCTCCTCAGAGGGATACAACCATTGTATCTATGGAAATTATCCATACAATTGGCCAACTATTGTATCTACGGGAATCCAGGAGGAAATGTGCGATCCCGAGCTAAAGGGTAGGTTAGATTTTTGATTTTGATAGGGACCATCTTTTTACGGTTAACTGATGCCCTGTTTTTCAGCACCTCTGACTTCCCTTCAACTTTTATCTTATTTCAGAAACTTCTTTCTTAACTTAATGTTTTATGCGCAGTGGGTGTTGTGTATGAACATACCATGTGCTTAGATTACCCGTTCCCTCAACTCCAGTCTTGGTGCTGTTGTCTTTCCTCTCTTTGAAACATCTTTGTTGGGGTTAGGGAGGCTGAAATCAACTTCTAAAATACTGTAAACTATGTTATGGTCGCGACAGCACTAAAGGGGATCTCTTAGACCACAACTTCTGATGCCCTTCATGCATTTTTAATTTCAATTCTTCAAACTTAGATGAAGCTCCGGAAATCGCTGCTGAAATGCCGTCAAGATCAACAGAGTGGGTGGTTCAGTTGTTAGTACTTCCAAGGTCATAGCAATGAATCTCATCGTACGACGTCACGTTTTGTAATTAGTTCAACTATGTTTTAATATTTCAGTTGTTATTTTTTAGAGTACGCTAACTGATTTTTTTGTATTGCAGTTTTTTCATGCCGATATTTGATTTCAAAGGCATGTTATGGAAACGGCTATTTTAATATTCAAGTATTACGTTAGTATTGTAAGTAGTGGGTAGTTGCAGTGTAGTGTGACAGTTGTGATGATGCGTACATTTCTTTCCGTATGAAGTGCTCGTTTGAGTAAGTGGCGGATTAATTGTGTCTAACACGCACGCATGTTTTTGATGAAAATTGTTCACCTCAAAGTTAAGAATCGCATAACTGCAGTTGCTTGTTGAATGCGTGTTCGACCTCCACAATTCTTGAAGTATGGAAGATGCTCCGGAATACGACTGTACTTTCATTCCAGGTATTGAAATAACGTTGTGCTAGTTAATTGAATTATTGTGCGAAACAGGACGTTATAGATGTCGAACCTTATGATTTTACTCAATTTCAATGATGGACGGAACGTTGCGGTCCATCTCTCGTGCTGTTGCCCTCAGTTTCAATAATGCACAGAATGTTGTTGATGTTTGTTTATTGCACAATGTCTTAGTATTTAATGAAGAATTGCTGGTAAATTGATTCAAACGTATGTAGCACTAAGAAAGTCTCATTCTAAATTCACTGTATTTGTACCAGTCGTTGACTGCATGAATGTAATAATATTGAATAATATTGAGTTTTTAGAGGATTGAATTCTGTATTCATTTTTGTTTTAGTTCTACAGTATTGAGTGGTATTCGCTATTGAAGGGTAAAAAGTACTTATTTACTAAACTTACCAAACCTCAACTCGGTATGTGTTGAATTATGTGTTCAAAGTTGTGCCTCTCTAGTCTGACTCATGAAAATGGAAATATTTTTAACATGATTGTTATAACAAAGTTTCCAAGGGGTGCCATGTTTTGACCATCGCTCTGCTAGTCTTCCACTTGCCGTTAGTTTACGAACTAGGTTTTGTAGTCTCCGGTGTCAGTTTTGTTGATCTCCAGCCTAGTCTCCCATTGTCATCTTTATATGATCAATATATAGTTCTAGCAACCGATTCTAGGAATTTAATGTGTCGGAATAGGGGCATGGATCCTGTGGATCTGCCATCAGTTATTGTAGTCTTCATGTTGCGCAGTATAGATAATCTCATCTCTCCACAGCGTGCGTTAGCGCAAATAGCAATCCTCGCATCATAGTGCAAATTTTTTCTTTTATTTTACTTGTAAGTAACTTTAAGCTTTTCAACGTATTACCATGGCCACAAAAGTATTAGCAACGCATAAAAATTGCTTTTTTATTTCATTCTTGAAATGATCGCTACTACCAAAGTATTGAGTAGATAAATGAAGAGATGGACACGTGAATGAAACGGTAAAATTGTCTTGCTGGGAAAAACTTCGGTGCTGGTACCCAAAAAAATGACGTTAAAGTAGATGACATTCCCATTGCTATAATTAATGCTGGTCCCGTTTAGCGTTGTGCCACAGTAAGTATTGCTACTTCATTGCTGATCACTCGAGTCAAATCTCGTTCTTTGAAGTTTGAAGAATTTTAAGATTATAACTAGTGTACACGGTTAGAACAAAATGAGATTCAATATTTCCCTTGAATAAATTTTCGAGATGGGGATGACAAATATATCTATCCTAATAATATCTGCGATAAAAATATTCTTGTACTTGTACACTAGTGAAACTCGTATCGTAGAATAAGCATCCTTATTAGCATGACAGAGAGACGGGAGAAACGGACGCCTAACTATATGAATAAATTAACACAGCCAGGGTATTATTAGTCGAGATTTAAGAATACTAGAGGAACAATTCAATTACTTTCGAGAAAAAAAAGTGTGCTTCTCTCTCTTTCGTTATTATTAGTCGTTAGATTTTGATATCAATTATTTTACTCCTAGCTTAGACAACCAGTGTGTGCTTACAGTACTAGCTTTTACTATTGAAACGCAATCGTATTTTTCTAGTCACGTTTTATCATATTAGATATTTGTATCGTTCATATTTTCGAATGAAGATTATGAGAGTGTTGATGTCGATTTTCATTTCCCTTAAACCTTCGTTGAAGCTCCTATCTACTTAGTTACTATCCCAGGGGAGAAAATGTGAGGTCCCGAGCTAAGACTTAGGTAGGCCTTCCTTTTGTTGAAATAGAATAGTTTTTTTTTTCCATGGACCATCTTTCTTCGGTTCACTGCTGTCCTGTTTTTCAGTTGTCAGTACTTATTATTTTCTTCTGAAACTTTGATTTTAATCACGAACTTCTTTCTTAACTTACTGTTTTCATGCACCTTGTGCATAGATTTCGCGTTTCCTTAACTTTATACTAAATAGTGCTTTCCTTTTCTCTCTCTTAGGAACGCTTTTGTTGCAGTTAGGGAGGCTTAAACTAACATCTAATCTAACCTGCTTCGTTACTCTTGAAACGTCTGTATGTTTCTTCGTAACAATTATTATACGATGATAGCATGTAGTACTACTCATCTATTGCGTTTAGTGACGTGAATTAGTCAAAATGGAGAGGAAATTTTCTAAATGCTCACTGAACGATAGCGGCTGGGAGACAATTTAAAACTTTGGCTGCGACGTGAGCCACAGGTGGTCACTCAGAAGATTTTCATGATGCTGTTGACCGACTGGTAGTTATAAACTATATTTTCATGAAAACTTATAGCTAAATGAAGGCACAATCCAGTTGATGTTTGCTATTTAACTTTGCCTACTACAATTGACATAATTTTAGTTTAATATTAAACTTCAGCTTTACCTGCCGCAGTAAAAGTGTTAAGGAATGCTGCACTACAGCTAAGTAAAATACACTGAAAGATTAGCAGTTTCGAATGCTCCAAAATAGACAAATCGATGGACAATGGACAAATCGATCAGGGCTGAGGTTTTTGATAGGATACTTCCCCAAATTTACGCTGTGAATCGAATGTACCGTAAAGTGTGTGCAAAAATCATTTGCTGAGTACAGTGCAGTAGGTACTAGATAAATATTTTTCATCTTATACGTTGATTAATGCACATAGTAGCAATGTTCTCTATTTCAAAATGCGTATTCTGGAATCTAATCATAGTTGGAAGTTTCTTTTCTGTATTTGTTTATCCACTACCTTCTAAAGTGAGCGGATATGGTCTTCAGTTTGCGCAATCCAGGAGTTGTACCGAAAACCAGTCTATTATTGTCTTTTTGTGAAACTGAAAATTTCACGAGTTGAATCGCTGCGTGTTCATTGAGATTAGTGGAGTTTCAAGTATGTCAAATGATGAATTCTTGAGTACAGGCATTATTTTCGAAATGAAGTCACATGCAAGGAGTTCAGAAAACAATTAGTCAGTTCGTTTCACTGGCTTGCTTTTTCAAATTGGCGTTGAAAAAAATGTAAATTATCTAGTAATCCATAGTAAACGCACAATTATTCATTATATTTCATTTTAGTGGTATTCTCTTACATTTTTAAGGATGTTTTTATGCTTGTAAATATTCAGGTATTCCTTTTTTCTGCTTTGGTGGCGTTTCAGCAGTTGTGCAGGGCTGGTTTTCGTTTAGCAGACCACTCTTCCGAATATGTATGTGATAAGCATTATACGAATTTATTCGCTTATGTCCATTGTTTTTACCGAAATGAAATATAAATTATTCTTTAAAACACTGAGTCCGACAAATGTGTAAATTACTTTATTTCGTCTTATTTCAAACAAAATTACAAATGTGAAACATTAAAAACCTGGGCGTTAAAACGATAATTTTTCTTGATATTACTTTTCAGATGCAAACGAAAGTTGGCTTTCGTGAGCGGCCTGCCTGCTGAGCAATTGGTCACAGTGATTCTCGTCGCGGGATGCCAGTTTTGTGTTGGTGTGAGAGAATTTTATCAAAGTTCATCATGAGAGATTCTTGAAAGATTTTTGACTCTTTCTTCCTTTCTTCAGCTTCTCTAATGAGGAGTTCCAGTCCGCAGTGCACCGCCTCCAGCCCGCGCGCCGTCTCTCTCTCCTGACTGTCTCCTCCATAATGTGTTGCCTGGCTCATCGACCTGAAGTTGGCGAATGCGTTCCGTCGCCACGACCTGTGATTCCGATGAGTTGCTACGCGGCGAATGGACTCCAGGAGATCATGAGACAAATTGAAACCGTGCACGCTTTTATGAGAAACGGACAAAACTCCGCCGTAGTGTGTGGGTAACAGTAAAATTCTGTTTCTCAGGATTCGGAGAACGCCTTGAGGGAGAGCTAGTGACAGCCATCTGCTAAAGAAAATGTTCTCAAGCGATGCTATGAGCTGCGTCTGTCGAACGAGCCTGTCAAGACCGGCAGATTGCTGGAGACCTTGGATGTCTGATACCGCTAAGCCGACGAGCAAGTTCATGAGGATCACTGTTCCAAAGATGAGGAACATTCCGAAAACAATGTGCGCCGTGCCGGGGTATAGAATTTTATCACTTCCGAAAAACCTTTCATCGTATTCCAGTTCGCCCGTCATCATTACGATGGTTTGGAGGAGCCTCAACAAAATATCTTTGAAAGAGTCGTGGTTGTGAAATATTACTCCAAAACTCAAAGAAAAGGCGTTGATGAAACACATGTAAGCGAGAAGGAACTTCCCGAGGTTTTTTGTACCTTGTGCAAACATTTGAATGTACAACCCAAACAGAGGAAATCTTCCTATCAAGAGTAAAAGTTCAATCCATGTGAAGAGAATGAGGTAAGCGGCGACGTGGTATTCCCATGTACTCCGTGTTTCGCCGTAACGACCGACGACAGTTAATGTGAACGAGAAAATGATAATGGGCCATACTAGAAGATTGTCCAGCGTAGATATGTACGTTGTAGGAGAGTCCATAAGCTGTACTAATTCTTTCATAGACAAAATTGCCACCAAAATCCAGATGAGGAAGGTTAATATTTCTTTTATTATCGTAAGGCAGTTTCCATCGTCCATAATAGAGGTGGACCCGGTAGCAAAACTGATTAAAGCGAGTATCCGCGTTGACGTCACATTAGAAGTGTTAATTGGAGTAGGAGGAGGAGAAGGAGCAGCAGCAGGGAAGTCACGACCAACCCTCAGAAACGGGTTGGTAGGGGCACTTGCTGATGGCCGTAGACTTCTAGGGACTTGCGTTTGTGTGAGATTGGCTGATTCTTTGGGTTCGTCAGAGCAGAAGGCGTGGGATGTAAATGACTGCAGAACGTAGGACGTCAGAGTTATGGTAAGGATGGTGTAGAATATTATATTAATGAAGAAAAACAATCGCACTCTTTGCCATTTGAGGTACAGGAAGCTTTCACAGAGCGGGTGCTTGAGCAAGATCCTCTGACCTTCGTTCATGAAGCATGTCAGTAGGCGACACTCCGTCTCCCGGCCTCGCGCTCCTCGAAATACGCCAAAATCCAACTGTGCCTGCCGTGAAAATTTGAAGTTAAATTCCCAGTAGTAACACCAGTTTTTGAAGTAAATGCGCTTCGACATCCATCAAACGTATTTCCAAAGATGATTATTTGATTCAAACGATTGTTGTATACCAGTTATTAAGAAGACTTCGAAATCATTCGAAGACTTCGAAATATGCTGTATAAACTGTAAGTACCTGAGAACATTTGACGGAGATTTCCGTGCGATGGAGCACTTTTTTTGAAGTTCTACATTTACCTGCACTAACCAGTTCGTTACCTATTTGCTAGCAAGTAAATAGACTTATTCCACTCCAGTATGAAAGCTACGTTCGTAAAACGCAAAGCATCGAAAACGATGGCTGATTTTCATAGATTCTCGAAATCCTTTGTTGAACTTGAAAGTCCTCACTAATTTGAACGATGCGCTTTTTCTTAAATTTAGTATAAAATGGTTATTTCAGCTTAGGACCATTTGTATTGAAAATCTTCATTTAATTATCTTCTTGTTAACAATGGCACCCTAATTTGTTTCAAAATAACGTTTAATCTAGTTTATCAATAAGTGATTATTCGGCTGAATTAAGCTAGGAATTAAATTTTTTATATTGTGAATCAAAAATACCTGAGTTTCGGGGTCTTTATGCAGGTCTCTGTCATCATGGTCAATTGCAGCATCGAGGACTTCTTGGAGATGATACAGGCCTGTCGGAGTCTTCCTCAGAATAATGTTCAGAGCCGACAAGCCTCCTTTCGTCCGAGCAGACACATCGCCTCCTTTTTTGAGGAACATTTGAACACAGTAAGAGGACTCGTTGAGAGCAGCCAAGTGAAGCGGGGTGTATCCAGACAGATCCGCTATATTTGGATCCGCGTTTGCCTGCACTAGCAATTCAAGACACTCAAAGCATCTAGAACCTTTGAAAATTCCAGCATGGAGCGGAGTTTTGCCATCCAGATCCCTCGCGTTTGGATCAGCCCTCTCTTTCAAGAGTTCTTGGACTGTGTCTCCTGACTGTGATCGAGCTCCAAGGTGTAAAGCAGTTTGTCCTCGTGAATTTCTTTGCTTAGGGTCGGCCCCAGCATCAAGTAGAAGACGCACTATGCAAGCATGTCCCTCTTGAGCAGCTAAATGTAGAGACGCCATCTTTGTCTCTCCTCTGGATGCCCGCACGTCTGCTCCAGCTTCCAAGAGTAGCTCCACCATCTCCTCATAGCCTTCAGCTACTGCAACATGGAGCGGAGTCTCACTGTACAAAGTTGAAGGATTTGGAGCAGCCGAAGACTCCAGCAACATTTTCACGCATTCGACGCTGCGAGCTTTCACAGCAAAATGTAGGGCAACTTCTTTACCCGTATTGAGTCCTGCATTTACATCTGCATCTGCATTGATTAATGCCTTTAGAGTTGACACGCGGCCGACTCGGGCTGCAAGCATCAATGGGGTTACTTCCATTCTGTTGTCCCACATTGCCGGCCCTGTGATTGATGCTCCGGCGTCGATGAGCTTCATGATGGATTGCGCATCACCGTTCTCGGCTACCAAATGGAGGGCACTGAATCCTTCTGCGTCTGAGCTTTCAGGACTAGCACCAAGCTTCAAGAACTGCGTGATAAGCTCGCAATCTCCATAGAGACATGCCCACAAAAGGCACACATCTAGCACCACTCGTGAATTTCTTGAGCGAAGAAGGTTTTGAAGTTCACTTCTTTTGTTTGTTGAAAGAAGTTCTATTGATTCGTGACCCTGACCTTTTGAACTGAGCTTGTCTTTTAAGGCTCGAAGTCTCCGTTCTCTGATGCATTTGAGCTCTTGTTCCCCGCCACTGCGACTTGGATTAGCTTGATGGCCCATTTCGCACGTTAGATCGTCGTGCTGCGAACTTTCAGACGAGATGGAAGAGCAAGAAGCTGCCAGCCATTGTGTCCTTCTTCGGCTCGTGACGGCACTTAAGCGCCGACTGCGGGAACGACTGGAAAAAAATGAAATGATGAAAGCATATTCTACATCATACTTTATGGTTACGGTAAGGGCAGAATCTAGGCATTTAAAAAGCATAGCCATAAGCACGTAGGTTGAGTGCAGGTGTAACATATGTGTACAATGGGCATGGAAATGTTTAGTTTCTAAATTCTCTTAAAAACGCAACTTGCGCTCGAGTGTTGTTCCGGATTGTTCGAAAACGATGGCCAGGTTATCCCAAAGAAAAGATTCATTCTTCAAGTAACATTTTCTCGTGTGTTTTTTTCTGATTGAGATGTTTTCCTTGTGGTAAAGCCTAAACCTAATGGCACGCTTTCAATTATTTAGAATTTTTGTCTCGGCTATGATGAGTGTAACGAGCAATCAAAGAGTGGGGCTATTGTTAGGGTATCATAGCTCCGTTTATATATTTATCTCATAGTTTTCGAACTAATAAAAAGAGCCTGCTCAACGAACTCATAGCAATATTCTTTAATTGAAACGCGCATAAATATTCACGTTGACAGCTTTTTCTCTGAGATTTCTCTCAGAACAATGTTATTGGGAATATTCAGTGTTATCTGGACTGTGTTGCAGCAATGTGAAAGCGTCAACAAATGTAGTTGAGACCATTTTGTACAAAATTAGAACTTAGCAGCACAGTGTATTAATTCTGCAAAAAGTGTTTTTTTTATTGTAGCAGAGTTTGTTTCTCAGTATCGCGCACCCCCTCAGGAGGATGCAACTATAGAACTGCTTTTCACAGGGGGAAAATGTGCGAAGGCCCGAGCTGAGAGTTAGGTAAGCCTTCTTTTTGTTGAAATAAGATATTTTTTGTTATGATAAGAACCACCTTTTTTCGGTTTACTGCTGTCCTATTTTTCAGCGCCTGCTACTTTCTTCTTCGATTTTTATCTTGTTTCATAAACTTCTTTCTAAACCTACTGTTTCTATGCTCTTCTGCATTGATTCCGCGTTCCCTAATCTCCATAAATGGTGCGTTAGGATGAAGGAGAAACCGTCACTCGGCAGTGAAATTCTTAGAGCACTTTGAAAAAAAAAAAATACAACAGATTAACACATTATTTGAAGGACAAAATGGTCTCCTTGCACGTTTAAGGGTTAAATGTGTATTTTTGGTTTTAGGTGCTGCTAAGTTTTCTTTTATGACGTTTCATATTCTTAAATTTAATGTTCTTTTTTATGTAACTCATTAGACTTGTATCTATGTCAATATACACCCACATCGAAACAAAACATCGTACTTGGCAGTCAAAGAGTGAGTACATTTTTTTAGGACACCCTTTATGGTTGCCGGACTCACTAGGTGGAAATCCGCTGAGCCGATGTTTTCCCGCCAGCAGTTCGGCCTCCGCGCGGGGCCGCACTGCGAGCTGTGCCGTGCGGCCCATTCTCCTGCGTCCGCGTCATTGATGTTTGCGAGCCTCCTTCCAGGATGGTCCCTCCCTCACTCCCAATCCACCTTCCACGAAAAACACTCTTGTTTAAATTGTCACCGTATTTTTTTCAATCCACAAAAACTTGTTACTTCTAAGTTGCTCTGTTCAACAAGAACTAGAAGTTTACTCAATCCAAGGAAGAATTTTTTTCAAATATTTGTCAACATTTTTACTTGAATTAAGATTACATGGTATGAAATGAAATACAACGGATTTGGTGGTCAGTGTAGAAATTTTAAGGGGTAGCCTATTTTTTCTTGAATCATGCATCGAAGTACTCATGTGACAAACTGGGCATTTAGAAGGTTCTACCGTGTATTTATTCGTGTTGATACAATTTGTCATTCAATAAGAGGACACACAAACAGAATTGAAAAAATCTTAATCCACTGCTAGTTACATCCAACTCTTCTCGGACATAGTTCTGATGCAAACCATAGATTACCACGCAGATGACATGCATGTATTTGTGTCGATATACCTTGGACTGTAGTTCCCTCTCACACTATATAGAGAGGTTCTGTGTACAAATCCCGGGGTCCTAATTGTACAAAAACTCGCTACTAAGGACATGGTGACCGAGACTTCTCAGGTATTGCTTAAAATTTCTCACACCAGCTAACGAAAAATACCCTACTTCTGTTTTTTTTCTCGTCTTACAACAGAACATCGTGTGCACTGAGCAGTACTATGTCAAGGAGACTGTTTGCATGTAAGTCTTAGATGTTCATTTAAAGATTATATCTAAGAGAATTTTTCAATCCGATATAAAATACTGTTTGCTACAACTTCACAAGCTTCCCTGTTACAAAACTAAAGGAAAGGAGGGGATCGTCCATTTTTTTATTAAAATTTATTCCAACACGATGCAAGATCCATTTAATCGTTTCTTGCATTCTTCTCTTTATCAATAATACTGATGTTAATTTTTTTGCAAGTCTCGTGAGTTCTTGAAGGAACTCATCGTCACAACATTGTCGAGCGAAAGCTTATAGTTTTATGAAAACTTTTATCTTATTGCCCTGAGTAATTTTTTGATTTATAGGTGTTGATGTAATTTAGTTAGTGGAATAATGGATAGGCCCAAATTATGAACTTCCTGGAAAAAATTTTGTGAGAGCCCGAGCTGAGAGTTAGGTAGGCCTTCTTTTTGTTGAAATAGAATGTTTTTTGTTATGTTAAGGACCACCTTTTCTCGGTTCACTGCTGTTCTGTTTTTCAGCACCTACTACTTTCTTATTCAACTTTTATCTTGTTTCATGAACTTCTTTCTCAACTTACTGTTTCTATGCCCCTTCTGCCTTGATTCCGCATTCCCTTATCTCCATACTAAATGATGCCTTCCTCCTTCCTCTCTTCGTAACGCATTTTTAGCGGTTAGGGACGCTTAAACTGACATGTAATCTTATCCGAAAAACTTCTTCTAGAATCAATTTGAGGTAATATTAAGACAATGGTTAAAATAGATCTTTTATGAAAAGCTCTTTGATAAAGATATAATATTTATGTGAAAAAGAACGCAATTGAATGTGTATATTATATAAGAATCAATAGCCGCACTCAAGTTAAATCTATAGGGTACTGATAGATAGACTACTACAGGATGTTCGTTATCTTGAAATGCGATGAATTATTTGAGCTAGGGTAAAGCAAACCATTGAATAACTCGTTTGAACAATAGTGAATTTGTTCAAGAATGTGAATAGTGTACAGTCCTGTTTGCCTAAGTATTGACGGTAAACTGAATATTTACAACTTTTTTTGAATAAATATTTACATGCAGACACCTTCAGAAGGGCATCATTACATGCTTAAAGTATTATTTATCGAAAGAAAAGGGATTACCCCGTGCTGCTTCTGTACGTGTTGCAAAATGCGTTGCTATAAAACGAACTCTTCTCAAATACTCCACAAATTGAATGAAAATTTACGAGAACCACGTTAAAAGAACCATACTTGTACGTTAATTAAAACAGGATTTTGAATCCTAATAATTCCGAAGAGGTTTTTTGTCACCGTAGCTTGTAGTTTAAATTTTATTTGATTCCAGCTTGGATGTAAAGTAAAAAAACAGTAATTCATGACGAACAGAGAGTTGGAGTTGAAAATCAAGTTATTTCATGCATCATAATTATAAGCAATACACGTCACTTCCTTTTCAGACATTTGAAAGAGTTAATTTAACTGATATGAAGCCATCGTCTCGCTGAGTTGATCATATAATTTTCCACAATTCCTATGGTTATAATTTGGCACATAACAAGCGACCGCTACTGAGCGCCAATTTGAGCACTTCTGTGGCAAGGAACACTCGTAATTACACAGATGATATACGTATTTTGATCAAATATTTGCCAATGAAGAACTGTTTACAATTGCTCAAAATACTGATCGTCACATTTTGCGTACACGCCTTTGCTATAACACGGTCAACGTTCGTAATTTGTGTTTGTAATATGCGCTCATATGTTCTCGATTGCGTTAGTGGCACAACACAATATTTCACTAAAGCCGACACATCTTATGAATAACTTTCTAGTTCGAGTACATGCTTATGGCCTTCACGAACGTTTAGCAAATTCCATGGCCACCACGTTGAACATTTTACCGATGTCAAGTCGAAAATGCGTAAAACAATGCAGAACTGCATTTTGAGGCCCGTAGTTCTCCATTTACGAGAGTGAACAATCACCAAAATCACGTTGAAAAGTAACATTTCGACATAAAGAGCAGGGTTTAGAGACCCCAAGCGGCGAGTACCCTCACTAGACGGGCAATGCGGCCTGCCTGGTTGTGAGCAGCACATTACCTGGCCGGCCCGCGCTGGCGAGCTTTGATCCACTGGCGGATGCGCTCGCTACGCCTGCTGCTGTTGGCGCTCATGCTGCCCTCTTCCTGTTGCCGCCCCTGTAGCTGCTGCTGCTGCATCTCCAAGTCGTGCCAAGCAGCCGAGGGGCGCCTTTTTCTCATGCTGCCTTCAGCTTGTGAGTTTTCCGTTCTGCAGGCGTGAGGGAAAACCAAATTTAACATCAACAGTTCTGAAAGCATACGTTGTGTTTACAAGCTGTCAGAGGCTTCAATGTTGACGGCCCTTCAAGCTCTCCATCACTTGAAAATTTTAAATCTCTTAAATTTTTTAAAGCGAGGAAAATGCTGATGAAATTAGTTATTTTATTCAAAAAACAGAAGATCTAAACTGCAAGTAATTTGTGAATTAAGGTTTAAATAATCGAAAAGACTAGTTCAATTAGCATTTTCTTCACATTTAAATTTTTATTGAATCTGTGATTTACGCAAAGCGGACATCTGTTTCTCCAATGTTTTTAGTGCGTGATTTCATACCGCGAAAGCGTAGTAAAACTTGGAAGTTTGAACTTGTTTGACTAATGATGCTAACGTTGAGTTCATTGGATTCTGCCACTGAAAGTTACGTTTCCGTGCGTCAGAACACAGGCTCACATGCGAACCAATTGTGGAAAATTTTCCACGTGTTTTGATCCCGGGAGCACTTGTAGGTTGACATTAGGGTGACAGGGAGCACTTGCAGGTTTTATCTTCCGCACAGCCGGAAAGGAAGTATGTAACAGAGGTGAAAGAGCGGTGGTAGCAGCGGAAAGTCGCTTGTGGCACAGATGGCGAGTGCACTAGCTCTTTGCGAATAAGTCTAATTTAGATATGCTCTCGTTGTCGGCCGAGATCGGGCACTTCGGTGTTGCAGCGTAGCGTAGCTACGGTGTTCTCTTCTGACGGTGTCGCTGGAGAGCGCAGGCGTAATCTGACGAGGCTTCCTCTTAATTTGTTTCTCTGCTTCATGTTTCTATTTTTTTGTGTGTGCGTGGTGTGTGTTTTCTTTTCACATTTGTTTTGGTTTTGAATTTGAATTGAGTGCTCTCCCAACTTATATTCTTCCGAGTCTGTGAAGACCAGCAAGTTTCGTCTATTACTTTATGGCCTACTAGCTATTCCCTTACAGTAGTAGTCTTCGATCTGCTCTAGCTGTAGGCCGTTTTAAATTCGGTAAAGATTGCCTAACATGATCTACCTAATTGCCAACCTATTTTGGGGAGCAATCTTCTTGACTATCTTGCTCTGTTTTCAATTTAACCTAGGAGATGTGTTTAGCATATCACTTGGGATGTAATTTCTTGAGCTGAGAGATTCTTCTAATATTTGAGACATCCGAGTTTATAATTCATCATATTATCAACTATAGTGTTATGACAATTTTTACTAGTTAATTTCCTTTTCGTCAGTATTCTTGAGCTGACCGTTTCACCTGCGTTGCCCTGCTTCCACTGAGCGTTGTGCGCGTCTTGCTCTTGCGACGTGGGCGCGCTGTGTCTGCTGAGGATAGGAGTCTTTAACTCCTAGGTACCTTAATTCGTATTATATCGGTTGTGTTTTTGATCACATTCTTGCTGTTATAGTTTGTGTTTATTTGCTCATCTTTCTTAATCTTCGTATATTTAAGCTTTCCGATCATAGGCTTGCACAATTTGTTTAGAATTGACTTGTCTTTAGATTAGAGCCATAATTAAATAAAAACCGCCAACTACGTCTGCTGCAGTTTTCCTGGGTCAGGGTAGAGCGGCCTTACTAGTGCGGGCTGTGCTGACTTTGGCCTGCCTTCGAGATCGGAGGGCGCCCCCGCATGTTGTCCTAACTCTGTGTACCACCACGGGCGACTCCTGCTCACCTATTCAGATTTAGCTATTCCTGCTCATTCGGGGCTACTCGTTCCTCCAAATCTGACATTTTAGTACCTTTATATCGCAAGGGGATCTGCTCATGGCCGACTCAACAACGTTAGACGGGCAACTCCTTTTCTTCGCTTTAGTTGTTACTTCTTAAAACTTCGTATTAAAGCTGGGGGCAGCTTTGCCCGAAGCTGCGGTTAGGTTTAAGATTAACAAAATATAGTCTCATTAGAGGCTGGGATCCTCGAGCTGCTTTTCACTCAGAAGTAGCCCATCCTTACGTGCCGCTGGTTCCCGCGTTTTGTTAATTTCGGCGTTTTGATGTGTTTTTAGTTGCGGGCCGCACGCGTTACTAATTCCTTGAACCAATTAAATAAAATATGAGTAACTTTAACCTTTTACGCTTGTCTTCCTAACTCGAACCTTTGCTTAATTTGAGGCTAAACTTCGACCAAATTTTTACTATTAAAAATAATTATTTCACTTGAGTTAAAATATTTTCTTCCTAATTAATAAATTTTCAGTACAGCTAACAAGTCATTACACTTTCTTCCTCCTTTTCGTTAACAAAATTCGTGGCGTTGCTAGGCGCGTCTTCAGTCACCACACAATATTCGCGGAACGCTCAACTTTACAGGCACTCACCACGTGAACAACGAATTTTAAACAGCGACGTTCGATCCACGTAAAATAAATAACATCAACTCAAAGTTCATTGACACCCTTTCAAGATTCTTAGGAATAAGCAAAAGGTTGAGGTTCGTTTGGTACGTCTACCGTATACTACGGGAATTGGCGCCCTGAGGAGATACACTGTCAGTTTCCCTCAGATATAGATGGGCTTTCGGGATTTATATCTTTTCGTGCCCATTTTACTTCTTTCAGTTTTAAAGCCCTCTTTGATATCTTTCCATTGTTTTTCCTAGTTTTCCTTCCTAACTTCCTATTTTTTATGCGCAAGGCCTTTTGAGTGGGAACACACGCACCTTGTACATGCATTCTACGTTTTCGACAGTCCTTCCTAAATGGTGTCTTCACTTCGCTCTCTTTAGATCGTCTTTGTTGTGGCTAGGGAGTTTTAAAACTAACTAAAATAATAATAATAATAGTAATAATAATAATAGGTCATTGAGACAGCTGAAGTCCATTCATACGATAAAATTTACGCATAGATCAACTTATGAGCTCTCAAATGAACTTCTGAACATCTTGTCAAACTGACCCCTCAGGGGGAGACAACTATTGTCTCTTTGGGAATTAGCGCTCCCAGGGGGACAATGTGAGGGCCCGAGCTTAAGGTTAGGTAGGCTTTCTTTTTGTTAAAATAACATAAGTTTTTGTTTTGTTACGGACCAACTTTTTTCGGTTCACTGCTGTCCTGCTTTTTTCAACACCTACTACTTTTTTCTTCAACTTTGATCTTGTTTCATGAACTTCTTTCTCATCTTACTGTTTCTATGCCCTTTCTGCATAGATTCCACGTTCCCTTAACTCCATACTAAATGGTGCCTTCTTCCTTCCTCTCTTTGGATCTCATTTGTTGAGGATAGGGAGGCTTAAACTAACTAATAATCTAATCTTGTCAAACTGACCACTATATTACGTCATACCACACTGAGCGCTACGAATTTACGGTGCACAAATTGACCGTAGCACTGAAGCAACTGAGATGGTTTCTGTCGTACCCAAAGTATCAGCCACTTATACGTATGAAGTGCAAGCATCCGGGCGTAAGGAAGAGAGTCGCGCAAACAATTTTTTACCAACAAAACAAAAATAGTGTATTTCATGAATACATAAAGAATGTAATTTATGAATTGGGGTTCAAATCATCGAAGCAGAAAGGTAACAAATACTTGTAGGTAATCACTATCGGAAATTAATGACAATCATTAGGCAATTACTAATGAACGAAGTGTAAATAAGAATATCATATCGTTTATAAATTTTGGCTGTTTGAGACATGCGGCGATCTCCAATCAACGCCGCGACTAACTTCGGATTTAACAGCTTTCTCCTCAATTGATAAATTTTTCATTATTAATTTGTTTTAATCTACAGCACACAAAACATTCAGCACGCATCAGGGATAAAATACTCCTCTACTCTTTATCCAAGAAATGTAGACTACCTAAGACTCCCAAAAAGTCCCAAAAGACTCCCATTAATGTCGGTGTACTTATTAATTATTAATCCTTCAAAGTTTTAGTTTTACAAAAATATTTTTCACTCCTGATAATCCTATTGTAGACGATGAATGATAGTTTTGAAATATCCTAATCTTCATTGTCTTTCTTTTTTTCCCCTCTTCCTTTATAATAATAAATCAATTGATATTGCATCATTTATTTTAGCATCATTCTTGTGACCTAGCAGTCTTTGGATATGTGTAAAAATCCTGAATTCCAGTCGTGAAGATATGTATGCTTATAATGCCTGTTCTCATCAGCACATATATCTTGAATTATTAACGCTTCTCGGTGCTAACCCATAAAATTACTTTTGGTTTGTGAATCGTATCAAAAACAATTATGAGCACTTGGTTATACGAAGCTGTGGAGGTAGGTCTTATTCTTTTTTTGTTCTCTTGCTCTATCATGGGAGTGTCATGCTACCGACCTGCTCTAATAGTATCTGTGAATCTTCGCCGTTCTGCTTCATTGCTCAATTTTTCGCGTAAGAAATGGTCGTTATCCTCATTCGAACCCTAGTCGAGCGGATACTGCACTAAACTATTGCATGCCAAAAACAATACCTGCGTGTAAATGCTAAAACATGGTCTCAGGTTGTAGTGAGTATGCTTATTGTATGTTTCAGAATAATTGGGCCTTTCAGCCATCATTCTGTCTTGGGGTTACTGCTCAACATATCTTTCAAGCCAACCTAGAGTGAGCGCTCATCATATGAGGTGAGTACAGTCTGTTGTCAGGACACTTCATGACCGAAGTACGCAGTAGGAATTGGACATATCGTTAATTCCCTTTCCCCGAAAAATCTATACTTCCAGTATTTTAAGCAACTAAGTTCAAGAAGTGAAATTAAGGAGAGGAAGAAATGTATGATCGATCATCAGCCTTTCAAATCTCTAGAATTAAAAAAAATCCTACTGTAATTCCGATTTTCCGCAATTTGTGAGACCTTCAGTTAAGCACGTATATACTGTCCTATTATTTACCAAACTGAGGATCTAACAAGTGTACAAAATTTTTGAACTCGGACCATCGTCAACCACTCTTCCTATTTTTTTAAACTCGTTCGATGCATGTGCGATCTCTTGTTAAGTAATCACTTGTGATCGATCTCATGTGATCTCTTGTTCAGTAAGGTTGTAAGTAGCAGAGTTTCAGAAACGGCTTTACTGCTCGAAAAAAATTGTATCTTTCCTAAAAGTGTGAAAATGTAATAGCATGATGATATTTTACCTTGTATGTTTTAATCTTTTCTATGAAAGGTGTTGAAATAATTGAAAAGCTGTTCATTCACACCTATACGTAAATGATCAAGCTACCCTGCGGTACTATTGTGCCCCAATAGGCAGTCAACGAGTTTAGCAATTGTTCATGATTTAAGAAAGTTTTCGACCAATACGTCTGAATCACATTGAAGCATTCTCTCTGAAAATTTTTTATTTACCTAATGTTCATTGCAAATCCGGTTCATACCTGTATAAAAATACATTCCTACCATCGTTATCAATTTTTCGAAATAAAACTCAAAATGTCTAGGAAATTTTTAGAATCGTACTGATAAAATCAGTGATTTGATGAAAGAATGACTATCAAATTCTTGCGACTCTGTTCGTAAACTTTCTCTTGCGATATCAGTTACTCCCTGAACAAGCGCTGGGAACACGAGTTTATTCATCGAAATGTTTTGACTATTGACTTACTAATTTCCAAATTTTAGATTTCAATGACGAGGTATAAGATTTTCCTTAATTAATGGGTATATGTACAAAGTATTCTTTAATTTATGTTAACCATCTAAAGCTCGTTAGAGTAGAAGATGCACATCCCAGCTATTAAGAATAATACACGCGTGTTCGGAATTCTTATTGTACTTCGAATAAAGAATTCTACTGATCAGCAGACTAGTGCATTTTTGCGTAAAAGATATCCACTCGGTTAGCGTTTGGGGAGTCGTAGGTAGTCTACATTTCTTCGATAAAGAGTAGGGGAGTATTTAATCCCTGATGCGTGCTGAATGTTTTGTATGCTGTCGATTAAAACAAGGGCAAACTATAAACAGCTTCAAGTTTCAAATAGCCCAGGACGATTTCAACTAGAACACAAATTCTTTTATTCTTAAGATAATCCACCCTACTTAACTTGAATATTTACAAGTCTCTAGGATAGCTGTTTGTCTCACGTTTTCACAAGGAAAAAGTAATGATAAGAATAGTAAGCAGATGTACGCAAAATTTGGTTCTTGTTATTAGATTCCACTAATTATTGATGTTAAACGTACTGTTTTTCTTGTCTTGTTGCAAACCTTATGATCTTACGCCCTCCTATACCTCCTTCCAAAAGTGCACTGGAAAAGACTGGGGCTAGCCGTCTATAAGAGATAGGGTAGGATTCCTGAGCCCCTCCCACGGGAGTATTGTACAAGCGTCTGTCTTACGAAGCGGCCCTAAGGATCTTGTCAATCTCTCGTAATTCCGTGACCTACTTGCAGCAGGTATGTGGTTGTGACGGTTAGCTGCTGTCGCTAGTTTTGAAGCTACGAAGTCATGTCATTTCAGCAAACTCCTGCTCCAGCAATCTTTTGTCTGTTTTCGTTTGTCAAATTTTTTTACCACGAGATGAGATCTTTATTGGCATCCTTTTGGATCAGAAGGCGACTTAATCCTTATTACGAAACGTGGTCATAAGAAGTGCTATATGCATTCTTTACTTCCATTGATCACTGTGAAGGGGAAGTTTGGTAACCGTGTGATATAGCCGTAGACTAACAAGGTTTGTTATGTGTTCGGCTTTATTTTCACTTTTGTTGAAAACTTAAAATTTGTCCGTGTTTAGTGTTATCTATATATTAGCAAGTATGTGCTAACGTGCATGTCAACGGCCTTCAATCTTTTGTGACTCCTTGTTAATTTTCATTTATTAATATGTTGCGTATATTGTGTAAGCTAATCTAATTATACCCAACATGCTGAGTAATTCAGGGAGATGAAATGTTAACTGATGTTTCTATGGTCCATTAAAAAGAGACGGGATAATTTCCTTTTTTTTATATCCGGATCTCTAACTAAATATTTTTTTCTCTGTTCATGTCACAAACAAATGTCTGGCAGCATATTGACATAATTTCTCTTCATAATAAGCAAGGACAAAGGCTGCAGAACAATGACTTACCTCGAGTGAGTTTCACTTTTCCAAAAATAGTTCCCTCTTGCTATGCTTGGCACTATCTGAGGAAGTAATGACACAGTTCTCTCCCGTCCACTGCTGCCCTGCTCGTTCACGTCTAAATTCTTGGGGAACACGTCATTAAATTTGCTTGCATTTCGCAGGCTGTTCACCAGCACGGAACTCCTCTGTTCGAGCAGGTCCAGGAATGAGTGGGAAGTGCCTTGAGGGGAGAGGGAAATAAAAGATGTGCTCACAGATTTGCGACCTGGTTCGCGGTCATATTCAATATCTATGGCGTCACACGATTTAGATCGTTTTCGTCTCAGCCTCTGAACGTCCATTTTATGTGGCATATTCAGCGGAAGCACTTTGCTCACTGTTAGTTACAAAATGAATTCACCACTTTGATTCCTCAATTTCACACTTACACACACGAAAAAATAACTTCAAATGCATGTCTCTTTGACTCATGCTTATTCATTATTCAATTAAAAACTTTTTCAGTCGTTTTTACTGGGTCAACTTTTCCAGTTGGTAACGATGTCGATGAGTGTGCCTAACACAGAAACTTTTAAAATTTTAGAACGAGCGTGATACTTTTCAGTTATCCTTTTTAGAGTTGCAATGGTAGTAAAGCTACGCAGTAGCTTGGATCGTGAATTTGAAGAAACATGAGAGAAACATGAAGAAACACGATTTCACCGTCACATGATGCACGTAAAAACCAAAGACCGCACAAAGATTAAGAAAATTGTCTTCATGTTCAAGAAGATTGCACGTAGATTTTTGCAGCGTTAGGGCGTACCGAGAACGAACGTAATCTAACTGAAGTCGCTCGAGGGAGCCGACCCATCCCAGTCTTCTGTCTTCACCCGTGTTAGTAAACTCGAATGCGGTGGGTGGTGCTTGCGGCTAAACTTGTATCCCGTAAATATGCGAAAAGGGCTGCTGAAGTCATGTTTTTTATTTCTATTGATGAATTAAGCATTAAAACCAACGCACATCGTCAAATACACGTGCGCACAAAGATATAATTTGGGGATACGTGACTTCCTCGTTTTTGTTATCCCGAACTCTATTTGTGTCCGTGCATCCCCTCACGGAGGGTAAACGAAGCAAGCTTCTTGTTTACAAACCGTGAACTTTTACCTTTCCCTTCGAACAGCAGAGCGCATTTTGCGGTATCGCAATGTGTTAGGGTATGATTAAGTTGTATTCTTAGCGTAGCAGCACAAAAGCATGGGCTTGACTTCCTCAATTTCGTTTGGTCTCTTAGGAATCACGGGGAATGAGAGGATTTTTGAAGTATCCTGGCGTGCGCAGAGTAGAATAATTTGTCACGGGGACGTCGTGAACGATGAGATCTTTTGACTTCCATTGAATATATATGATAAATATTCTTGCTTAAGTTTGTGGGTCACTCGAGAAAAATAGAAGCGTTCTAGATTCCATTTAATATACTTTAAACATATTTCTGTTTTAAGTTTCCGAAAGCGAATTTCGACGTCTATGCTTTACGTGTGGTACCCTTAATGAAGATATTATTTACTCGGTTGTAAATGCCTAATTTCAAATCGATTCAAATTATGCATTATTCGCGTTGATAATAAAATGAAGGCTCTTTAAATTCACGGAAGAATTAGTAGGTATTAACCCTACATATATTGGTTTATTAATTTTCTTCAAAACGAGATATTCCGAAAATACGTATATTATCACTTATAATATAAAATTTGAAGGTAATCTTTTTCGACGAGACATTTATTGTAAAAGAATGTTATCAATCATTCCTAATGTCATTCAGGAATGACTGTAAGCCTTATGAGGTTTAGAAAATTTATTTACATTTTAAAATAATTTCTGCTCCTTAGCTCGAAATACTTTTTCCTCTAGGGGGGGATACAACAATTATTGTATCTATGGGAAGTAGCGCTTCCAGGGAGAAAATAAGAGGTCACGGGCTGAGAGCTAGGCAAGATTTTTTCCGTTGAAATAGCTTGTTTGTTTTGTTAAAGACCTTTCTTTATTCAGTACTGCCCTATTTTTCAGCACCTAGCAGTTTTCTTCTATTGTCATTTATTTCATTGCGTTCCTTCTCAACTCGCGGTTCCTATGCGCTGATGATCTCGTGTGGAAACGCACCTTGTTGATAGGTTCTGCCTCTAAATAGTGCCTTCATCCTTACTCTCTTTGAAACACTTATATTGTGGTAGCGGAATGAAGTTCTTCAACTTGTTGCAAAAAAATTAAAACTGAAAATACTTATTACTTTCCGGAAAAGCACTGCGACCAGCATGCATTCAATTACCATCAGTAATAACCTACGTAATTCAATAAATAAAAAAGGAACTCAGACTCACTGCTTTGAAAAGAGATCTATCGCTACCCCATGCAGTGAGGATTGAATGTTTATGTAGACCAAAATTCAAGTAAATTAATTAATAAAAATAAACGTAATTCGGGGCTAACGATTTACAAATCGCTGACGTCACCTATTCTCCCAGGTTGTATTAGGAGCAAGTAATAAAATTTATTCCAGTGTATATGTTTGTTCGTTTGTTTTAGACGAGCGTGTTGTACGATGTTTTTTATAAATTATGTTGAGCAACCCTTTGCATAACTTGAAAATCATTTATGACAGTATGTCCTGTTCAGAAGTGTTCCAAGTTTTTTTTTTAACTTCTAGTGATCTAAGAGAGCATGTTTTTACTACAGTGCTTCCATTTGATTCATCCACTGCCGTTGGTCTTAAAATACTTCTTATTTCCACCGATTGGATATAACCGATTTTTACAATATTTTAAAAATCGAATATAGCGTGTTTTAGAAGGATGTTTTGGAAAATATACTTCTTTTTCTCACATTTATATTGTTAAATGTTTTTGTTAGCCTTGTGCGACAACCCATTCTCGTTGCTGACTCTTGGAAATTTTTTTATCAGCATTATTTTAGCGGGGAATTAAAAAAATTTTACACACTAAAGTTACATTTCCGAGCTAGTTGTTAGGTAAGCATTGGTTGATATATATATGCATTGAAAACTAGTTTCAATTTTCTGACATGTCGATTTTTTAGTTTAAATTTAGAGTCGTTCATATCCACCCATCAAACTTTCAGTAATATTCCTAAGCTCTGCGTGAATGTAAGGGGAGACATCCAAAGCATTTTTCTTCAGTATTGACAGGATTTTGAAGCATTCTCAAACTAAGATATAAGAATACCATTAGCAAGGGAATACATTTCCATATTTTCTCTCAATTTTTTATTCAGCCATTGACGTAACTATTCAAATACTTATGTATGCTGACCAACTAAGGGTCTCTGTGTCAAGATATTTCGAAAGCAAATAAATTTATGTACTTGCTTTGCACGATATAATTTTTTCTTTCTTCTCATCGATTAACAGTCAAACGAAACCATTTCACTGCAAAGTACTTTCGCGACTTTTGACGATTTCAATCACTTGACGGTGTAGAATTAGTAGATATTAGATTCCAAATCAACAAAAGTGAATATTAAAAGAGCATTCAGATGATGGTTTGTTAAGGTATAAGTTTATTTCGTTGTTCCATTCATGTTGTAAAATGTAACCTCGCTTGACTGTTCTTTTCTTGCTTCTGACTTTTGGGGAAATTTCGTGCCTGTATAATCTAATTGAGAAATATACATCTGTTCAGTGATAATGCATTTTCTCGCAACCAATTGCTAGGTTCTAGTTTATATGTATCGTAGAAACAAAAATTTTCAATTTCTGCAAAATCGACCCCAAATGCGAAATTATTTACTTCCCCCTATTAAACTTTCTACATCATTCTCTGGTATCGCGGAAACTTGAGCTCAAACGTCAGTGTAATAGACAGGGCTGAGGAGTCGGGCCGATTGATGGACTTGAGGGGTTGGAGTCGAGCCAATTGATGGACTTGAGGAGTCGGAGTTGGGCCAATTGATGGACTTGAGGAGTCGGAGTCGGGCCAATTGATGGACTTGAGGAGTCGGA